>JAUIMW010001635.1:0-12077 GCA_033557785.1 Enochrus cinctus
TTGCCTTTTATGTTTTTTAAATTACTAAAATTTGAGATTAAAGAGCGGACATTCGTATGATTTATCTTGAGTTTATTATGCATAGTAAGTTAAAATTGATTGAGATGTAGCCAGTGAAATGTTTTTGTGAAAAAATATATATGTTTTTATATTTAGCTACGCATAGAGCAAAATAAAGAATATAAGGTAATATTTGAATCTAATTGTTTTTGTCAAAGATCGTTTTATTTTACATGAGTGCATGCATAACAATTTAAGTCAATATTTAATTATAATATAATTACTAGAGAGAAAAAAACAATAGCGCAGGTGTAACATTATTCAATGTACAGTCTAGAAACAGAATATATAACTATTTAATTGGGATCCACAAAATTAATATAGAGTACCATGCAAGCCAATAAATATTTAAAAAAAAAATGTATAAGCAAATGTGTTGCCTAGTAAGTCAAGGAAATAATGCAAAACATTTTTATTTATATCTGTTAAGTTTGATATGTATTTTCTTTCATTTTTTAGATAAACAAATATTTTACCATTCTGCGAGGAAAAATTCCTTAACCCAAACTTTTTTGAAGCAGCCTGATGTAAATTAATTCTTTCATCCTTGTAATTGGTGAACTTGACAATAATAGTTCATGGTTTGCTTACACTTTTATCAGCTTTCTTTCTATTCACTCTGTGACAACGATCAACACAAGAATTAGTTAATGTCAACCTTAACTTGTTGAAGAAGTCCATTATCTTTGTTTCCACATATTCTTTTAGATCTTCGTTAACTCCGAAAACCCTTAGAGAATTGTACCTAGAATATGTCTGCATATCTTCCAGTTTGCCTAAGAGTCGTTTGTTTTCATTTTCCTGTTACGTTATTTTAGCATCATATTTCTGTACGAATGTATTTGTAGTATTTTGGAACGACACTTATTTTTACTACAAAAAATCAGTCTCCTCATGTTCTTTCAACTAGCGATTTTTTATTCCTTAATCCCACCTTCACAATAACAAGGTCAAAAAAAAACTTCAATGCGATTAATTTGGTAAAAATTTTTTTTAAAATTTAATAATTTTCTTTTGCCATGTGTCCCAAGGAACATGTCTATTCATACCTGCCACACATTTATTTTATATAAAAAAAATACAAGACTGCATAAGGATTTCTAAGAAAATAATGCTCTCGTTTCTTGATAAAAACAAAATATTAAACGATAATCAATTTAGATTTAGAATTGGCCATTATACTGAAAATGTAGTGAATGGCTGTATGATTATTTTTTAGATTTTATATAAGTATTTAAAACATTTTACACAGTTAATAATGACATCTATCAATTAATTATGACTTAAGAGAGTTCTGTCAGATAGGATGCAGTATCTTGACTTACTGTGATATATTCAGAATTAATATGTTTCAATAATAATATCATTCGCTGATGATACCGTGATAGAGAGAGGTCGAACTTGAATTGGTAATGTAAGACCTACGATTGATCAGATGGAGGTATTGAGGGGATGAAATGTTTTTTTACAAACTCCAGAGTTCAGCATCTTTATACATGCAATGTAATTCAAGTTCTTCGCTCTTTACATTTTTTTGTTCGTTGGCAAAATGAGTTTTCAGGTTAGTGTAATTAAGAGATATTAACGAAGAACATGTAAATATAGTTAATTACTACCAGAAAAAGCAATGAATATTTTCTGCGAGAGCTAAAATACCTTCCAGTGTAGCTCATTTGGCTAATGGTTTGGAAATCAAGGATCTCTTTTGTTACCCATGTGTAACAAAAAACTTTTTATGATTTATGTGTTCAGAGTGGAACACTATCTATGGCTCATAGAAAATCGAACCTAAAATTTATAAATATATATCCAATACATCTACATTTATATCTACATCGAAGCTCCTCTTGACATATCTCTGCATACATACAAATATCAACTGACAGCGGATAAGAGTTAGAGCAAACCACCATTTATAGCTTTCAGATAAAGTGATCGATGCGTTTGTTTATTCCAAAGCGAAATTTCCCAACGTGAAATGGCAAACTTAAATTTCCTCATCGCAGCATATGTTATGACGTCAAAAAGCATGTGAAGAGATTCATTAATAAAAAAAAATTTTCTAACATCGCGAGCAAAACTTTTGGTACAATTTTCCACACACCGCTACAGGGACGTAATCGAAGTCCATCCGCACCCCACGGTCAGCAAAAGAACGGTCTAAATCAAATAAAGCTTTGGGGAAATAGCCGCAAGAGTTTCAATTTATTTGAAATATAGCCAATTTAGTAAGCACACGTTCTATATCTCTTAAATAAATATATCCGAGTGCAGGAAGAGGCAACGCTAAATATCTAATTGAACCCGATCTGTGTTAGTTATGTTTGAACTGCGAGCTTAGGGAAGTGGAGACGTGTTTCTCTGGTAGTATTGTCGGGTGCGTGTGATGCTCTTCATAATTGAAAGGTTCAATTTAATTCAGGATAATGAAATGGGAAAACAGAGAGCCAGTGTGGTGTACTTTGTGTTTCCCCGTGTACATTAAGTCACTGCAGGTGGATTCTCCTGTGGAGGCTAGATGGTTTCGATGCTCGTGAGGGTTGGTTGGAGGGGCTGCCTTGATATAGACGCAGAGGGAATTCATTATTATCTGGTTTCACTAGACAGGCGATATTTAGTTGCAAACTTTGCACAGACTACAAATAAAAACATGCTTCTACGTAATGTGGATCATTCAAGTGTCGTTAGGTGGTCTCTTGTTGATAAAACGTTTGTTTGTTTCTAACTATTGAGTTAGAGGTGGTTTGGAGAATAAGCACGTGAATACCATTTGTCTCACTTCTGTAAGCTTCTATATAAAAGAAATTAATGAACGTCGTTTTTAAACTAGAGAAGATAATGGATGAATTATGTCCCTGTCCACTTATTGATTTATTTGGCGAAAGAAAATCATGACAAATTGTTAGGAGAATTTATACTCATAGAGATTTTATCGTTTCTGTTTGCATTTTGTCATTTTATTAAGGGGAGTGACATTCGTACGCGACCCCAAAGCAATAAAATATTTTAACGGCGAACGAACCCGTGATATTGGTGCTTTTGCTATGATGGGGAATTACCGAAAGAATATAGACGTTACGTTATGTTGGTTGATCGTACTATACTTAACATTTATCTTGTCACATCCTCCACGTTTCAACAAGTCAGGGGAGAATGGTGCACTTCGGTCCCAGCTTTTTAGCTTCCTTCTATCTGTTATAAAAGCTTCGGTGCAGTTGCTTCTTCCAAACTTCAATAGTTTAATAATAAAACACTTTACTAACTCGTAAAAGACGGCGCTTAAAATAGCTGAAAGTTCGAAAAATATTCTGCTTGTACTCGAATGATATTTTTGGTTGTAAAACACTCTTGCGGATGACCTCCTTTTATGGCGTAACCGTGTGATTTATAAGGCTTCTTTTACGACCATAGATTAGAGACTTTATCGCCAACTGTATGTCAATCTTCTGATGTAAATGGATCGCTTGTAATTTTCTCTCCACTCTTGTTTACGACTCAATTTTCCGAAGGGAATTAATATTTCCTTATAATCATAAAGTTTTATTTTGTAGCTTGATTAAAAAACGTACAAGTTTCATGTGCAAATTTAAGTTTAACAATTGAAGGGGCGCAGCGTAAAAGGAAAAAAGATATATTGTTACTACTAGTAGCGAAAATGTGTTCATTCATAAAACGTACAAGGGTTGAGGTCTCTGGGGTTCGTAGACTTTTAGAGTAAACAGAGGCAATAGCATTCATTTTTTAAAAGTGTGGGGCGCAATATTTCTCTCCATCAAGTTCGTAACCGATCTTATGTTAGAGAAGCGGATGTCCTCTTGGGAAAACGTTGCGAAAACAGTTTAAAAAGTTAAATTCGATGACATTGACACATCTAAAATATGTTTCTTGTACATCATGAATGTTTCATAGAATATCAAAATAAAACTAGCCAGACCTTGGCATTCAGAAAATAAATCTCATTGGCATCTATATTGCGTTTTTATGTAGTATAAAGCTTTTTTATTCCCAGACTCAAAGAATAAACGACAGAGAACTTGAAGTTTGTTGAATTCTTTTAACTTATCGTTGTCTAATATCCCTTCCACTTGCGTTCCGATGTCGTTATCTGTTCTCTTGCGTGCAGAATTGTTGGTTTGTAATTGGAAAGAACTATTTCTGCTGTATATCCAAGCATGTTGTATTCCCACTGGAACCATTCCTTTATTCTCTGGACAGAGCAGAAAAGTGCGGCATACAAACATTTCCATTACAAGTAAATTTGAAATACGAAAGGTTTTTGGATCGCAAAAAGCTGCACAGCATATACGGCTGTTCTGATTGAAATGGAGATTCTTTTATTATGGAGGATTACACGAGGTGTTTTTAAACCTTTTACCTGGATACTCTTTATGAAGCTATATCAAACACATAAATATTAAAAATTTAATTTAATTTACGTACATATTTTATATCCGCAAGTTAAAACGCAAATAATCATATTATTGCACCAAACAGTTATATAAACCGAACACCACAATGAAAACCAATTCCGTTATTAAAAGCCAGAATTTTTAATTTGCTCCGGTGCTTTTGCATCGAGAAAAATGGTGGTTAAGCGGTGGAACGTTTTAAATAATAGAGCTAATAAACGAGACTGCACTCTGGCTAATTTAAAAATGGTGCCCAGCGGGCTGAATACGATATGATTATTTGAATTATTTCCAGCTTTTGAAATTTAAAGCAATCTTACTCTCGGATTAGATGCTGAATCCATGCCATGAGATTTATTATTAACATAAAGCTTGGGGTATTTGTCAAGTTTAGGATGGGAATTCTTGGATATCTATGCGACTCGAAGTAATTGCAATTTCATTTGGAGGAAATACACATAACATATTGCCTCCGAATTCTCTCAGAATTCTGGAGATGACAAATGTTTCATTACCGCTTCCTGATATGCAGTGTTCACGTCACCAAAACTCTAATTACGTAGAATGAGGACCACATCTTTTTGGAGGACTTAAATTATAGCTTCAACTAGGAAATGCCAGTGCCGATAAGAGTTCGTTTGCATGGAACCTTGACATTCAAAATAAAGTTTATCTATTTTAGAAACAGCCCCATTTATTTATAAGTAGAAGGTCAAAATTGTACATTACCATTCTGTAATATTACATATTGAAGCAGCATTTATTTTTTCATCAAAATCTAATCAACTCCTACACCTTCGGCACGAATGACACGTGTAATGTACTTAAATTTTTAACTTGTGCGGAGTTCCAATTTGCAAGTTTAAAAGGGCTTAAAATAATGTAAGCAAGGCCAATTTACATTTAATCTGGGTGATAAACAAGTTAATCCGCTACCTGGAATGGAATTAGACACCGCAAGACATGTTAAAATATTAAGGTGACTTGATTAGGTAGCACGCAACGTGCCTAGATTTGAATTAGATTTATATATTTTGTGACGCCTTACTTTCGTTTTTACTGAGAAAAACATTTAAAAATAATTTACTGATAGAACATTTTTTCTAAGCTTGCAATACATAAATATATTTTAAAAAAATTTGCGGTCAAACCACTATATGTATTTTCAGTACTTTGCTTGGCAAATCTAAATTATGATTTTTTAATGAATTAAAATTGATTAAAGTGCCTATCCCCTCAGAGTACGGAGCAGCTTCATGTACCGTGCATTTCTTGCAATGCCATCTCTTGACTTCTGAGGTGTTCCTCAAAACGGTGGACTCCTGGACCGACACCTCAGCACATGCAATATAACAGTGTCCCTTACAAACTCCAATGCAGGACAGAGATTCGTAGTACCTTTCAATCTGTCCCCCACAAATGTACTTTATTTAACTATTCGCTAAATAAACAAGAATTTACTAATTAAATTTTATATTTCACTAGATTTCCAAACACATTAGCAGCAAGTAAAAATACAGCAACCTTGCTATTCTATGCACATTCTATATTTTTATATATAAAATTGAAAGACATATTTTACTATTACCAATCCAATTGCAACTCCATTTTTATTATTTATCAGTCTGTAGCACTAACAGCTCTTAAGTGTATGCAATCTTGCAATTGTGCAATAATGTAGCCACAGATATATTTTTACAAGCGCTTGATGATACATTAGAAACTAAAAACATAATGACAAATTTACTTGCTCGTCTGCCTTTTCAAAGGGCGAGGCTTTAAGGTCCAATTTTACTATTTCGAATTATACTGAGAAAACCGAGCATATTCAATCAAAGTGTAAAACCTTAATCAAACAAACAATTATCTGGTCATGTTTAACTCAATTTTTAGTTGAATTATCATAATAAAAAATGATATTTGACAATTTTTTTAGTCCTTGTTTGTGTGAATCAAACGATGTTGATGGCTGCGGGTCAAACGACGTTAATACCTCTATATTAAACAACGCTCTTAGCAAAAGTGAAGGCGATGTCGATGGCTGTGGCTTATTACTGTCAGTTTCCATTCTAATCCATGAATTATGTTAACTCGGTGTCAAGGATAAAGGTAAAACTGTGTGAACGATTCCAGGAACATCATATATCGTCATAGTTTTTCCAGCATTACTCCTCATCCATGCGTCTTGAGCTGAAGAAAGATATCTTTTAAAAGATCCATACACCGACACATCAAGTGACTGCAGTTGATGGGAAGTGTTTTCTTTAGCTAGATCAAGTGTTGGTTTAAATTAGATTTATTGAATGACGTAGCTCTGCCGAGACTTGTTGGTTAAGGTTTTCTAATGGAGAGCCTAGTATTTCGTATAAGTGCAGACAACAACAGATGTGAAATCAGTCTGTGTTTGTATTTTTTTTCTTTGTAGTTTACTTATGTTTCACGATACAAAACTTCCATGAGATCTCATTTACGTAAAATGGCCCTATATTTAATACACCATATTACCTAATTGATTTCTGCAATCGGCACTCTTTTAATATAAAATTAAAATTATAAATTTGTTAGTTAATTTTAAATACAAAGTATAATTATTAGAACCAAATTGAAAATTGGAAAATTGCACGTGAGTACCTAACAAAGCAACAAGAGAAACAACAAAGAGTAAAACATGTATAGATCACATTTTTATTAAAAAAAATAATATCAAAATTTACTTATTTTTTATAAAACGATGGGATATAATCTTCTCTAGCACCTTTACCATGCCGTTTATCAAGGATGTAGGTCTATAGATAGAAAGCGTCTCAGCAATACCACTAATCTCAACATAACTATTGCTTGAATATTGCTTCAGTACATGAAAGCTATAAAAAGAATGTGCTCATTGTGGTGCCACAATGTAAGCAAGTGTTAAGTGCTATAAATGTGATGTTAATTTTCACACAAGCTGCTTTTACCAGCAGAAAAACAGAAAAAGAAAGCCACAAGAATGTAAACATGAAATTAACCCAGAGATAGGAAAGCCTCACCAGCAACATTGGAATGTTTAGGAAAAGGAAATGCACTATTAAAGAAAATTATTGGAGAACTTGAAGACAAAAACCTTATATCAAAAGAAAATAACACATTATCAAGATAAAAAGACTCAATATATAGAGGAGAGGTTAGTAGAAAATAAATAAAAAATTAACAATAATTCTGTTAAGATGGATTCAGCATCATACTCGACCTTGACATATTGCTGAAATAATAAATAAACCAAAGACACAAGAGGTGTCCGAAATTAAAAATGAGATGCAATTTACGATTTCAAAAGAAAAAAAAGAGAAGAACATTTGGTTTGACAGAGCACTCTGTCTGAAGAACAAATTGAAAGAATAAAAATTCCTGGCTACAACACAGTTTCACACGACCCCAAAGAAAAAAAAACAACATGAAGGCACTCTACTGGCTGTGGGTGTAAAAGATCTTGCCACTAAGGAGATCACTAAAGTGAAATCTTTTTCAAAAAAGAAGATCGCTGAAGGTATTAGACTCCAAGTGACTTCACCTTTAGAAACACTGAAAATACGGGGAGCTTTAACCTACTCAAGGTGCAATACCCAAAGGCTACTTCTTTCCCGACAGAAAACTCAATTAGTCACCTAAGAGCATACAAAAAACGCATCCAAGCATACCCAAATACATTTAGTTTTAATATATTATTTAAAAATTAATTATATCCTTTCATATAAATTTTATATACCTCTTAATTAAATTCACAAGCTATTATTAAAATGAAAATCCTCTTTGAACTATAAACTTTCTCTGCATGCTCAGAATATTTGAGAATGTCCTTTATTCGATGAGTCAGTAGCTTCGTTATAGGTTTGTATGACCCTATATTCGTCTACTCATCATATCCTTCCTCATACCATTTACGAGATTTCGTAATTAAAGGGTAGTGGGGCAGACCAGTCTGAAAGTCCTTCCAGACAGATGATCGATGTTTGCCCACTCTGATTACCATAGTTGTTAATTCCGCATTTATTGAGGAAGGTTTTTCCCAGACCTAAGCCCGCAAATTTTCAGGGATTAATGGAGTTTTCTGCTCCCACAACTTTATCAACAATAAAGCAATAAATTTTAATCCGCCCCCGGATCTGTGAGGCACACATTTTTAATTGCATTAATTTTCATTTAATTTCTTTTAATTAGTTAGCAAATTAGGGCCTCCGTAAAAATGGGATAACTTTTTTGATTTGCGGGAGACATCATTTGAAATTATAATTTTGACTCACTTAATTAAAGGCCACTAATTAAAGAAAGGAAAAAATACTAATGAGGTTGCCTTTTTCAATCCTGAAAATCTTTTTTATTAATTGCTTTTTACGCGCTCGGCGACAATATTATTTAATGTATTACTGCTAAAAACATTTATTACACATATAAAATGTATTTTAATAAGGCAGTTTACAAGGCAAAGGTATCGTGCAACAATTTGAACGCCGTGTTCTGAATATAAAATACCTTTTTTTATTACGTACTGATCTACCCCACTATAGGGAATTGCGAGCAAAAATCCATATCAACCCCCGTAAATACAAATTTATAAGATAATGTACATGTTTGGCTAACCTAAAACATATTGTATTATGTGCACTCACCTTACGTCTTTCCATGCACTTCTCTGGGCACTACTGGTTTTTTAAAATGGACTACAATCTAAATGCTAGCATATAAGGAGGTGTAAAAGCGCGCTACGCATATTAATATAATATTATTGTAAAAAAATGTAGGGTATAAGATTATAGGGTATGCATATCTAACGCAGGAAACCGCCACCCGCATGCGCCCCATAAATGTCGGTGGCGTGTAGCTTAGGGGATTGCAAAGTGCATAGTCAGATTGGCGGGACTATTTGAAAGGTATTTTATTACTGTTTGTGGTGAAGATAATCGCTAGGGGATGGTTAAAGGTGAATTTTATCCCCTTATCGAGACTTTTTATGAACTTAAAGACTGCGTGAGTTTATATTACAGTGAACTGGCGCCCCTGTGTATTGATTAATATATTTTTCCTTCAAGATAAAGTGCTGCTCTCAATTTAATTTAAACTGGTATTATTCATTTTATTAATAAACGCAAAAATTCTAAAAAAATGTCTTTATTATAATATAACATAGGTACACAATAATCTTATCTTAAAAATATTAAATTTACATCCCAATTATTTAACATATTTCTCCATGAATTTCCTATGGAAATCTGAGCGTAAAGAATCATTAATGAACACATTTGCTTTTTTCTCAGGTTCCGAGCGAGCGCAATTCTTAAAGACGACGTCGTCATCCCATCTTCTTTTAACTTTGTGATCACTTTTCGCCGATCCTGACGAGTAATGAGTCAAAAGTGGATTGCCGCTTAAAATGTTTTCCATGCGGATTCGTTCTTCTTCCTGTCGCCTTTCAATTTCTTTTTTAGCTTGTTCCATTGCTCTTTCTTTTTTAATTTTATTCAATTCTGCCAACAGCGCTTCGGTATCATCGTCACTATCGTCTGAATCAGATTCTTCCTCGTCCAAAGGATCATCGGCATCTAAACTAGCAGCAGGAACTTGATCCAACTTAAGTCTTTTGTTTTCAGGTTGCCTTGGACCTGCCCTTGGCCCCTTCGCTTCTCTTTCACGTTCTTCCAATTCTTTACGGAAATCTCTTGAGCGAACTTCTTCAGTAGTACCTTGACCATGTTCCCTAAAAAATTTATGAGTTTATTAACAACAATTGCACTACATCAATCTTAAATGGATGATTTGTTCTAAAACATAGCGAATTTTTAACAAAAACTAACCTGTATTTTAGTTTGGTGTGGCCTGGTAAATCTCTGCTGGAATACTGACGTGATATAGCGCTGAGATCTTTCTCATTTCTCCCTTGGCCACCTCTCGCTGGTTCAAAAGTCGGTCTGGCTGCTGTCGTCATATTGTATTGCTAAAAATTCACTTTAGTTTGACACAAAAAGGAACGCAAAATGTCACAACATTCACAAAGTGTCAATCTGCCATGCGCGTCACAGTGAGCTCTTCTTTTTCTTGATATATTACCTTTTGTTTACCAGACGCCTAGAATCCTGTAATTATTTATACTTTAAAATAACGTTGTCTAGCTCGTTAGAAATATAAATATAATAAAAATAAACCCACTTATTGACATCAATAAGAACAAATTCACCATAAATTTAGGGTACATATAATGCATAGAACAAAAAAAAAATAATACAGAGAATAAAATAAGAATTATCAAAAATTGTTTATTTGTCAAAAGAGATAAGATCAGATGAATGAAAGTACAGTAAAGTCCAATGAAATACAACCTCACAATAGCTGTAGATATTTGTTATATAATAAATAATGCGTTAATTAAATACGGCCTATAGCTACAGCCATTGTCAGCTCGTATTTCATTGAGCTTCACTGCACAAATTCCCTATTCAATCAAGTCCTTATAAATATATGGGTTTTTGTCACTCTCACTTCTCCGAATACACAATATAATAGGCAATTCCACTATAAAGTCAACACATACTCCTTCAACAAGGTCTTAAGATACCCTAAATATGGCAGAGACTTTGGAATGCAATTGTACATCAAACACACGCCATAAGTGATCACGATCACTTAAGCAACTCCAAACGATGTTTTAGTATTGCAATACATTTTAAAATGTCTTTCCAGTATTGAATTTTTCAGTTCTACCGATAGGTTATTAAGGTGTATAATAAAAAGTTCAGGCCCCAATATTAACCCTTTTAGTACTTTTTTATTACAATTTTTGAAATATGAGAGTTTATCCTTCCACAAGATGTCTGCTCTCTGTCTGATACAGTTTTCTTGGTTCACTGTATCAAAAACCTAGCAACACAGAAATAGGGTAGTAGTTGTTACAATCGTCCGAATATCTCTTCTTGTGTATTGGCAAATATCCCCTCCGCTAGTCCCTTATTTATAAAGATTGTTAGAACATTCAATAGTTCTTGGCATAGTTGTTTTATTAGCATAGAACTTATTTCATAAAATCTCTGGTTTTTTTTATTCTTCAGATTTCTTTTTATCTTTTTAACTTTTACTTTATCTACTGGCCAGATAAAGAATAATCCAACCGTATATGTATCTACCCCCATCATGTTCAACAGATCTTCCAAACTGTAGTATGTTTTTCCTTCTATGGAGCAGAAAAAATTGTTCAGAGTTCTCCATAATTAGAACATTGTTTGTCTTCTGTGCAGGTGATCTTCGATAATCTGACTCTGAGTTTATCAGCTTCCATATGGCTTTCTGTTTATTAGCGGCATTTCAAGGCTCCTAGTGTATTTAACATCTTTGTTGTTTCAGGTGATTTTAATTTGAAATCCTTTCCAATGGTGATCCTTTTTTCAACTTCCAACCTAGACACTTCTTTAGGGTACCTATATTATCATCAGTTTCTTTTATGTATCTAATAATTTTTGTTTTTGTTTCAGAGCTTGGAGTTGAAGCATCAAAACTCACCAATTGCGCCAGGTGGTCAGATGCATAAAGAATGATGGTTGCAGTGCCACGTATCAGTAAAGACAATATCAATACAATTTTTTT
>JAUIMW010001636.1:0-12076 GCA_033557785.1 Enochrus cinctus
TACTTAACAGTGACAAAACCGCAGTTTTGAGATTCTCCAACAGAAATAGGGACGAATCTGTTGCGGGGTTTCTGGGAATTTGTTTGGACACAGTTCTAACGTGGAGGCAGCACGTGGAGACATTGGCGGGGAAGTTATCAAGAGCAACATATGCCATATCAAAGGTTTCAAAACTTATTGGTATTAACGCGGATAAAATGGGATACTATGCATTATTCCATAGTCACTTGACATATTCATTGCTTGCCTGGGAAATGTCAGCTCATGCCCAGGTTATATTTGTTCTCCAAAAGCGCGCTGTACGAACCCAAGTTGGTGCGAGCTACCCTGAAAGCTGCAGGCCACACTTTAAAGCATTAAAGATAATGACTCTCTCTTCCCTAATAATCTATAAAATGCTTAAATACGTTAAAGAAAACGAAATAAACAATGTTACACTGGGTAGTTTCCATACGTACAATACCCGTAACGGCACCAGTTTGTGCATCCCAGCCCACAGACTAAAAAAGATCACAAACTATTTGATGGGTTTGAGATTATACAACAGAATACCACGCTAAATAAGAGAATTGCCAACAAAGACTTTTTTAAAGGTAATAAGGGAAAAATTGTTGACTGAGTGTCACTATTCGATGGAAGATTTCACATATGAGCCTGTAAATGTAATATAATAGGCATGATCTGTGCCAATATTATTTTAAATTTGTGTAAATTTTGTAATTTTGTATTTTAATTTTTATTTGATCTTTTATTTTGTTAACCTGTATGAGTAGACTGAAATGTGTGTTTTTGTATAGTTTTATTTAATGATTTATGCATCGAATTGCCCTATACTTGATGTATGAAATTATTGGCCAATAAACATTATCATTATCATTATCATTATGACATTCTTATGATCTGCAGTATTTTGATCATCTCCGGATGTCTCCTGGTAAACTCCGCATGAAGGGAAGATTTCCATCCTGGTAGTGGATTCTAGACACCTATTGACGTAGTAGAATGCTCAGATAATTTCAATGTTCATCTCTTGAGTCCATTTCATACTCTTCTTTCCTAACAGCAGCCCTCCTAATAATAGCCGGCGAGCCATCAGGTAGAGTGAGATTATGCTCTTCTGCCCTGATTATTAAGTCACTTTGTGTTTCAGCTTTTTCATGCCATGAAAGGCAGAATAGGTAGATTCTTCTTCAGTGGAAACAGTTTGACGACAAGTATTTGAAATAGCTGCGTCGCAATAAAAATTATTGGTCGAAAAAGTTATGACACAACACTTACAAGAACTAGCTTGAAAGGTTTATCACAAATTACCAAAGAGTTTTTACTTCGATTCTTATATATATAATAACTATTATCTGGTCGACACAAGTACATAACAAATGCTTTCTTCATCAACAGTTTTAGTTTTTTCTTGAGTATTATTTGAATTTCCAACACTTTTCATATTTCTCAATTTCTACAGTTTTTATATTATCATCACATTTATTGCTTATTTTGTAGCATAAAGATTGTTTACAAGTTAAATTTCATACATGATCTTTTTTGGTGTTTTAGGGAAGTACCTAGGGGAGAGTGCCTCTACCTTGTACCAAAGAAGATATGTTTAGTGATAGACAATAATAAAACCAAAACCATCAGAGAATCAGGAGTGTCTGTCAAGTACTAGGTACAAATTGAGTGAGAAGGCTTTTCTAAAATTACATTTACCTTATAATTTAAGTATAATCAATACTTAGAATAGAAAGCAGAATATTTTATTCAGTCTTTAAAAAATTTCAATCAGAGAGTCCACGATATTTACATAGTTACTTAATAGTGTATTTTTTATACGCGGATTATCCCAGACTGAGTTAACTTAAAAGTTAAATGGTATAAGTTAACAGCATCAATTCAATTAACATGTTCCTCCGTGTCAAAGAGCACAGTTTAATTAAAAACTTCCCTGAACGAATGGATTTTATGAGTGCATGGGACATAAAAACTCCAGTATGGGTGATCCCGACGATAGAGTAGCTGCAACTAGAAAGAGACGTTATATTAAAATGTATTTTGCTCTGAGTAAAAATCCCTAAAAAACAGGCAAGAATGCACAATATCCTCCAAAGGTCGTGCATATCACCTAATTTCCTTTTAAATAGCTTCCGTGGAAAATTTCGAGCATAAGCAGGTGTGAAATATTATAAAACTTTAGAAATTGCTTCAAGTCGGGACGAAGTGCATGGACTCTATTAAAAAATCGTCAAATTTTAATTCTGAATGGGATGATTTTGTTGTCGTCGTAAGCTTTTACTTCGTAAGCATGTGAATTCACCACAAAGTGAAATGCTTAATTTACATAAGGCATTTAACTAATTGGTATAGGAATTATTAGTATTATCTTAAGAAATGCCTTGCTAAGTGCACGAGGCGTAATGAATGAACATTTAGTATGTTGGTGTTCAGCAACTAAAATCCTATCAGTGAGTCGCGTTATGGTTTGATTTACGAGCGGCTTAATGACCGTAATGTTGGCCAGAGTCCGGTGGCCGAAACTGTTCACTTAGATAGGTCAGATGGGGTTCAGTTTGGACCTCTACGAGACCGACCTTATTATGCGCTATTATATGTGCAAGTGGACTCCCATTGTCGTCGGGCCGGGGGAACCACCCCTTCGGTTGGAGAAGTGTTGTTCGCGGTCAGCTTAACGTACCTTTCATTTATGAACTATTTACTAATTTACGACCGGATCCTAATTATATTTTCCAAAATAATAATATTTTAATGAATATACAAATCTGAAGCTCGCAAATGAATTATTCGGTACTCCGTTATTTAAGCTCCGTTTGCACTTTAATCTGTACACTTAAACAGAAACTAAACAATAAGAGATGATGGCCCTTAACGATATTCTAAACGTTTAAAATCTGTATTCGGAATTAAATTCGACTAAACAATATCACCCATAGACGTTTTGATGGTACACAGATATTGAAACGGATAGGGTTTTGCTAGATTACCGCTCTGAGTGATCGAGTTACGGAGTTACATAACTGATTATAATTACTGTTCGGCATTAAACACTGAAACTGCTGACGGTCGACGAGCCGAGAATGTTCGTGATTTAATCTGTATTAGCCTCATGGTTATATCAGAAAATACAACTTATTGTTGCTAATCGATCGTGGCGCAAATTGCGAACTGTGTTTTTTTTATGGAGAGCCCTCGCCCTCGACCTTGCAGAACTTTAGTTTTTGTTCGAAATTGCAAATGATCCGTTTGGTCCAGAGTTTCCTGGTTATAAAAAAATACTCTATTTGCATGTAACAAATGGAATAATATGTTGGGGTGAGGCATTCGGCGGAATCCTCAAACAGAAGACATGCGTCAACTTAGGTTGCAAACGAAGTCAATATCTCGTTCCAAGTTAATGAACTTAAAAGGAAAGTTTAGACGTTGTTAAAAAACTACAATACTGAATGTGTATTTTTCTCTGTTCGAAAGAGGTAGCCGAGTTTTTTCTTCGGAGGTATTTTAATTTCGCCCTTATTTAAGTTAGCAACTCAGGAAAAAAGTTTAACCGAAACTCAACCACCATTGTCCCTATTTATTTATTACCGCCAATAAAAATGTGCAAAGACCCCAAATAAAATTCTCCTTGACAAGGAATTGTCTCGGAACTTTCCAAACAATATTAGTTTCTTTATTTTTGAATAAAAGAAATCCACTACAAGAGTTTCATAATATTTCGAGGGCTCCGCTCAATTATTCTTGAAAAGGTGGAATTGCTTTTGTATTTTAATTTACCTTTCTTGCTTGAGACTTTGTTTTGGAATTACTTTCATTTTTAATAATTAATATTTTGTTACTTTATTAATCTTTTCTCTAAAAGTAAGAATCTACATTTAGAAATTTAAGCAAGCAGCGTAAAATAACGGAAGCTAGTTTGTTTTCGTGGGATGAAATCGAGCGATACGTGGAAATTAGTCTGTATTTTTAAGTCGGGCCGGGGAGATTCCTTAGGTGCAGAGATTTTAACAAATTTATTTTTAAAACGCGCGCCGTGTTTATGGGGCGGCGACAACCCTCGATTTATTATGAAACGTTTAGTTAGGATAAACACAGAATTTATACACCTCATCAATTTCGAATTTTCACGTTTTCAAGGGGTAATCTAATGTGACAAACGACCGATTGTTTATTTATTTTGCTTGAGAAGAATCAACATCAAAGGTAAGCAATATTAAGTGAATGTGTTTACATTCGAATTAACATAATACCATTACTTTCGCATCCACAAACTTTACCGGGTAAACTGTTTACTGAACTTTTACTCGCCACAACAGAGGCTGTACGACACTTTTATACATGTCAATCCACTCTCGCCTGATGTGAATGAGTATTCAAATGTATGTGATGATGGGAAAGGATGGAACTTTAACGTGATTATCGTGAGTGTGGCGCCATTAAAAAATTTGCGTTTTTGAACAGTTTTTTTTATTTGCGCTGGGGGCTCACTTGTATGTATTTATTTTTTTTGTGTGTGTTTTTCTTGCGACTTTTAAATTTTACTATAGAAAACGATAATTTCATATTACAAAAACTGAACTGAACTATATAATATAATATAATCGCTGCAGAAAGCACTTTTAAATTGGTCCGTCACAGATGCCCCTTGTCTTCATTGTTCGTTTAATAAAGCACGTTGTAATTTTTATTTTATTTGTTTTATCGTAAATGAGTCGACTCATAAATTTATCTTCCCACTAATTCCCTAATGTAGTTTTAAGCATACGACAGGAATCACTTAAAATACAATGTATTACAAGTCAATATAACAACCGTTACGAGAATTTAATACCAACGAGGCGCTCTTTCCGGGGCATCTCGCATGATTTCGAATAGATTGGCCAAATAAGAACAGCCAGAATCTAACAATGTGACGCAACTGGGAAACTCGGAAGCTTCCCAGTCTCCGACCATCATCCATCCGCATATCTGGCATGCACTAGCATATCCAAGTGGCTTCCAGTAGTCGTCGAGGGATCCCCCGTTTTCCGTTCATTTCGCCGAGCCGTTCAGCTCGTCACGAGTCCGATCGGCATTAGATGCATTAATCACTGAAGCGGGGCGGCTTGCGCAGATTACCAAAGCTTATCCTTCACTCGCGTCCTCCCTTCGGCTTTCCTAATGTCTCCGCGACATGCCGTCAAAAAGGATGCCAATAAGGCGTAGATATCACTTTCTTTTCCGCTTTTGTTTAAGTGTTCCTGCTTTGATCTTGGATGTCAGATGAAAAATTCATTAATTTAGGATTCATCATTGGTTAGAACATTTAGAAACGGTTTACTTTTAGTTGTTGTGTTTCTAAAAACTCTAAACAACAAAGAGAAGAAACCATATATTATATAAAGGTAGTTGATTACCATTTCGAATGTACGAAAGCATGTGTTATTCGCCATAAAAATTCCTGTATGTTCAGCAGATAGCATTTCTGAACGTAGTTGTACTATGCACTCCGATATGATTTTTCATACGACGTGTTTGCGCGAAATGTATAAACAACGTTATTGTTAGAGAAAAACATGGGTTTAAGCACGGTGCAGGGATTATCGCGAATACCCCGCCACACAAATTGATCGCTTGATAAAAAAATAATGCTAAATAAAGCGTACTTTTTGAGATACGATTTATATCTGGCAAATATCAGAGCATTAGGGGATTTACCGGGTATAATAAACGTAAAAAGATATAGTTTTATTTTACGTTTCAGTTTAATTTACGGTATGGTCTTTTAGTTGGGTGTGCTTAGCCCATAAGTTCTAGACAAACCTTGATTTTTAACAATTAATAATGTTTTGTTTTCAATCAATTAAATTTATTTGTTTATTTAATGTTCCATTTGTTTAAAAATGTTTCAAGCTTTTCGTGAAAACTTTATATTGTTTACACAGAATCATTGTTAATAATACAATACAGCCCGGATTTTCATGGGCGGAATCCATTTAGTTTTCATGTCGTATTAAAACAAATCAGGATTCATGTTATGTCCGAACTAATGAATTTCAAAAAAAGCTAAATAAAAATTAAATATATTTTACATGTAATACATATTATTTAATGCTGTTATCTGCAAATGCACTCAAATCCAATTATTTCTATAAATATTACTGTATCGGTATTTCATTGTATGAATTTTATATATTTGCGATAAATTTATTATTGTCGGGCATTTCGCCGCTTCGGCGGTAATTCCTGCACTTCTTTTTAATAAAAAATTTTAAATTTAAATCGTAAAATATGTTATTGTGTCTGGTTTATTATTGTTTGAAGGTTTTTCTTCATGTGCCAAGCAAGCTCCTGAAATTAATTAAAACTAATTTACGTTGTTTAAAATTAAGTGCATTTGATCGTATTCTGCTCCATATTCGTCCCTAAATAGTGGATCGAGTGAACACTTTGACTATACCGGCAGTTGACAAACAATAGAATTAGCCGGCGAAATTCACAGTGTCATTACTAATTGCTTCATTAATGCTGTTAATTTGTTTTGATAACAGACATACATTAGCGAGGTGCTGGGAATGTTTACTGGAAATTGAATCTTTGTAGATACAACTAAAATGGACGTAATAGAAAATTGGTGATTTTTGATTAATAATTACCTGTATTAAAGTCAAATAAGAAGGTTCTGAGGGCATTAGAATTTAATAGCATTATAGCGCTGAGGGTAATCCTGGCTGCGCTGCCAAATCTGACCAAGAACATAATCAATATATCTACACACCATCCAACATCCAAACACATGCATCCCGTACGTTTAATGAGTCCCTAGACGTTTTGTTTACTGTCTTTATTTTTCAAAAATTTATTATGGGGGAAACAATTAAAATGTAGACTGGCGGAGAGCAAACGAAATCCTGCGAGACCTTAATGTAGATTTATTCATCGCTTCAATTTCTCATCCGGTAATTCATGTGGGAGTAGATATAAACATATTGAAAATTCAGAAAACCTATATAGTAATAAGAAAGTTGATGCATCATCTCGCCGTCTCATTTTGCTTTGACTGAGTCTACGTACTACGCCAGCTTAATGAGGTCGAGGTATTTGGCAATATATTTCTCAATCACTTTGACGTGAATGCGATCGAAAAATTATTAAATATTTTTTGGACATTTATTTTAAGTAAGCTGAGCACAAAGAAACAAGCATCACTTACAGAAATATCGATCAGCTAGTTACCAATAACAATAATGCAAACAAATGAGAGAAAGTCAATAATTTCAAAAAAAAATTATTTAATTGATTAAGATTTTTTAGATTAGTGGGTTTAAATATAAAATATTTTTATGTGCTAAATTATTAGATTAGATTTATTAAATAATTCTTCCTTAGAACGAAATGGAATTTATAAGCCGGGAAACAAATTAAAAATATTACTGAACCTACGCAGAACGTACATATATTAAATTAAATCGATGCAATTTCCACCGTAGTTAACATTTAGTTGAAATGGCGTTAGTATGAAGGTATTTAATATTTCACTTCTGTTTATAACGTTTAATTACAGCAAATGTAATCCCAAATTTGTGATCATCCATGTATAATACTTTTATTGTTCAAATATAAAATTAATTCGGCCATTATTTTGATTAAATATTTTGTTTTAATACCTTCGCAATTATTTCCATTAAAAGTTTGCAAATCACGAAATTTGACAATTTGTTTCGTTTTAATGCCGACGACAATTCCTCATTTTCAGCAGACAGAGCAAAAAATTGAATAAACATAATATTTCCGATATTTAGCCAAGAGAAAACGGAAGAAAAAACATTTTAACGGAATACATTTGAATAGCACTTGTTTTTTCGTACTCGCATCGCTATCAAGTGTGCCCTTGTGAGTTTTCATTACAAATAAAAAAGGTATATTTCCTTTTATAAAGATAAAATGAGAGTAACACTCGTTTTATACTTTATCTGGGATAATATAACCCAAAAAAATCAGAGGGAAAACGCGCATTTATAATAAAATTCCTGTAAATTCAAACTCTGGATTTGCAGATCTTATTTTCGTAATTTCATGTTTTTATAAGTGAAATTACCACATCAACCTTGTTAGAATCTGTGCTTTTTTAGACCTGAGATTTTTTTGTTTTTTTTTCCAAATATTATCGAGTTATCCTATCGATTGCTTGATCGCATTAACCTTAGGCACTGAAGATTTAAGGAAGCTGTGCTGGAAAAGTAAAAAACCTGCACGTGAATACCAGTGATTGTAATGAAGCAGAATTTCCACTTCCGGGAGATGCCTTTTAATTTCACAGTAAAATGGGCTTTCCCCAACTGCTTTAAATCGATGACGTCCTGAACTTGGCCTCACTCGCAGTAAACTAAGAACCACAATGTCCTTTTACATAAGGAAGTCTGTCGAATTATAATCCCACTCATCCTATCAGTAATGCACACTTTCTTCGTATAGTGTGAAAAAATTAAAAGCTAATTACAAGGACAATAAAGTCAAAATTCCACCCCCTTCAGCAGTTAAATTTCTTTAAGCCCTCAAATATAACGATAAAGTTGCCAAATAATTGTTTTAATTCCCGGTTCGAATGGGGAGTGTGGATTAAGACATTTCTCTCTATCTCTCTCCTCCCCCTCAATCCTTTTATTTACTTCGGTCATAATGTACATGACGCCGCCGCCAACTAAAAGGGGAGTCCCGTAAAACTCCCATAGAACGTGAATAATCTGCTGTTTTCTACGGAATCTGTGTAATATTTACTCCCTTCCCTACTTATCGGATTAAGAACCAGATGTTTAACGTTTTCTAATGCTCTCAGACATGCTTACTAACATGTAGATCTTTAATATCCTCAAATGTGAACGGGCCTTAATCCACCTCCACTACAGAAGTTAAAGAAGTTTCATTTCCCTAATCTAGATCAAGAACGCACGCCTCCACTGAATAGGATAGAATAGAATAATTAGCGCACTGGATCTATCTTAACAATAATGTAAGGCCTCCCGAAACTGTCGGGGAACCCCACGATAAAGCCTATGTAATTGTAATACTAATATATATGTCTACGGAATGGGTAGGTGTTTTGCTCATTATTTACTCTCTCCTGACATATTGTATAACTTACTGTTCTCGCTAAGCCTCATATAAATTTGGTACGACATTGTTCTCGAAATGTGCTTTATGACATACTAATGTGATATCGCGTTATCAAGACTTGACCCTGCAGATAAACTTTATGGCTGTTGGCTTTTCTAACTAAAAAGTTGTCTATTGATTTTGGGTTCAATGTTTAGGAAAATTAAAACGCCTTTCTTTGAAGTTTTGTTTTGACAAGAGTCGGTTGTGCGGTTATAGATTGGGTATTCCAAGACGTCTTTTGCCAACAGAGGCGCTTCCAGATTTAGCCAGTATTGGCCCGATTTTGCAACGGCATTTGTTGGATATGTGTGTATACCTCTCCCAGCGTCATAAGATGTTGCCACTGCAGAGATATCTTAGCATATTGAGTATCGACCAAACGACATACAATGCCGGATATACGTATGCAGATAGAATGCGCGATTTCTATCGTCATATTAGTTCTTGAGGAAGTCACTTCGAACGGGATGTTTCCTTATTAACCTTAATATTCCAGAACGCGGTTTTTGACCATCCAGAAAAATTAATCATTATTAAAATGTTCTAAAATAAAAGATGGAAATTTAATTAATACAAAAGTAAATACGTTCGGTTGGTGAATTTTGTAAGAAGCCGAAGTTGAGAGTCTGAATGGAAAGGAGAGGAAGGAGGCCACTCTCACCGTTGTATTTGTATTAAGATCGTCGAGGAAAATTAATTATTTCACTCTCGGCGCATTCGAGTAGGCCACGAGGATTCTTTAATATTGTGGATTTAGGATCCGGGCACAGAAAACGCAGTCTGGAGGACCATTACATCCAGGCTAATCCTTGTACTCAGGCAAATCTCATAAAAGCCACACCTTTCGCCTCGCTTTCAGTTAACACAGAGATCGCGCTACTATTTTCTTAAATGCCTGTGTTTCTGAAACCTCTTATGCATCTGCCTCCTGACAAAGAACCTAATGCTTTTACTTTTCCACATTATATCAAGACTCTTTTCTCAACTTAATGGGAAATGGGACTTTTAATTTTTCCTTCTTTTCAGTTGCAACCTTTATATGGCTCGTTATCGTACAGGAATGAAAAGAAAAAGGCTCAAAGCTTAAAACTTTTATTTAGTTTAAGAGGGCAATTACCAACTATCATAGCTTTGATGCAATAAGGGAGCTACTTCTTGTTTAAAAGAAAGTAAGAACTATATTGGATCAAAGAATAATGTATGATATTTTCTTTGAAGACAAACAAATGTTGTCTTGGCAGCTGCTACAATTTGTGAAATAATGCTTAGCAACTTGTTGCCTCCCAGCATGTTGTATTTAATCTGGGATTATTCGGCAACGAACATGAATTTTCTTTGAAAAAAAAAAAATTATAATAATTAGGCTAATCAAATGCATTATTAGCTTATTGTTCCAAACAAAACGAAATGGATGATAGCGTCTAACTGTATACAACAAGTCGCTTTATTTTTGTTTCGTTCAACTGTAAGTTTAAAGTAGTCTTCTAAATTGAGTATCTAGAAACTGCAAACTAGAAGAGAGGTAAAATAAACAGAGAAAAATATGAGGAAGACGTTTGTAGGAACGAAATTTGTGTGTCGATTGCCTATAAATAAATTCACAATTAAAGTTTCTCAAAGTTGGAAAACAACTTTGGATCTAGTTTCGTTGCAAAGAAACCACGCTATTTACTGGTGTATTTGTGAAGAATACTTGGTTGGTAAACTAGGATTAAATATATTTTTTCTACCATCTGTAATTTAATAATTTTAGATAGAAAACTCAGGACTATATACAGAATTATTTTTTTACAATTTGTTTATTTAGCAATTAATAATAATAATACAATCTTCTATTTTACTCCTTATAAGTCATTTTTTAAGTTTATCACTACTATTTATAGAATTCGCAATGCCCAAGGTCATCCAGGGTCATCCCGCTCTTTACTCTATATTGTATACACTCTGCGCTTACATAACTGTTTAAATCACTGCAAGCATCATTTATATGCGGATGATTCCCAAGTATATTATACTTTCAAAAATGATAACGCTGAGAGGGTAGAGCAAATCATAAATAGCGACTTAGAACTTTTGCTAGCTTCCGCAGCAGATCATTGCTTAAAAATCATTCCCATTAAGTCCAGTGTTCTCTTGTTCTGTAACAAAAATGAGCGCGGGGAATTGGAGGCTTTGCTTGGCGATGGGTGGCAGTCGCCTAGCTTTCTCTGGTGTTGCCAAGAATTTGGGTGTTCACCTGGATGTCGATCTAAGATTCAGGAAATTTGTGTCTTCCTTAATTAGAAGAGCATACAATTCTCTCAGATTGATTTATCAGTTTAGTTATTTTTTAACACAGTCAGCTCGGAAAATATTGTCTGATTCGCTGGTCTTGAGTCACTTTAACTTTGCTGATAATGTGTACGGACCTTGTATTGATCACACTACATCTTTACGAATACAAAATGTTCAGAACTCATGTATTAGATTTGAATATGGCATGCGTCGTCGGGATCCTACTTCTCATGCGCTGAGTTTATCGAGGTGGCTGACCATGTCTGAGAGACGGGACTTGCACATAAGACTATTTTTTTACAAAATAGTTATATATAAAACTTCGTCATATTTATTTGCTAGATTGAGTTTTCGCACTATTCCCCTAATTAAGAGCTCTCTTTGCAAAAAATCATTTTCATACGACATAGCCTCATGCTATTTTCACAATAAAATTCCTAGTGAGTTGAGGTCGTCTAGTGCATCTGTACTTAGAAGACATTTGGTCGAGTCTTTGTGGAGACAGCGAACTTAAATCATGCCTGCTCTGTGTCTCTTCTACCTACCGAAGCAATGTATTGGGTTGTTCGGAAAGTAATTTCGTTTTTTTTTTTGTGAAAATGAAACACGATTTTTTTATAGTGTATAAACATTTTATTAAATGATATATTCTCCATTTTGG
>JAUIMW010001637.1:0-12076 GCA_033557785.1 Enochrus cinctus
ACATCCCCTCGTGTGGTAGAAATAGCAGTCTACCGTCCTCCTGGGTGTCACGGGCTTCCTTAAATCCGGAACGCAAATTATGATCTGTATCTTTTCAACCTTGAAAATCGTCTAGGTCATACTTCGGACGATTCGCCAATCCAGCCGGTGCAGTCCACGTCCCAGTCTTGGAATGGCCAGGAAATTCTCGCCGTCCTCGAGAAGAGCGTTTTTGAGGCCTTTGAGCGCCCACCACGTGTTTTCACTACACTACTCTACTGCCACAAGAGCTACCCTTCCTTCATCGTCGTCTTGACGTGTTCACAATACGATACAAGATGTCATTAATTCTCTTCAGGATCCTATAGGGACCTTCCCACTGAGTTTGCAACTTGAGTGAGTAGCCTTTCTTTTTTTGGGGATTGTAGAGCTAGACTAGATCTTCTTCCTGGAATCCCTTGCTGTTGGCTTTGACGTCGTATCGGGTCTTCATCCACTCCGTGACCATATCCAGGTTTTGTCTGGCGAAGTTATGTACTTCATTCAACCTAGCGATTAACTCTCCTACATAACCTTCGCCTGCTTCTTCTTGTTTAGGAGGACATCCATACTTGAGGTCAATGGGCAACTTCATGTCCCGACCGAACAACATCCTCGATGGACTCACTTTTATGCTCTCGTGGCTGGAGGATCGATACGCCATGATGAACAGGTCCAAATACTGGTCCCAGTCTCGTTGGTTGGTGGAGACCTTCTTTGCCAAGGCGGTCGCAAAGGCTCTTCATCAGTGTAGACTCGAATATCCGGTTCGGTCGGCCTCAGTTCCACTTGTGACCGCTGCAAGACTTCTTTCTCCTCGACCATTTGGCAGTGCTTAAGGTCATTAGGACAGGGTCTTCTCGAAAGAGCATCAGCTTTCCGATGAGCGGCACCACGACGTGTATAGTCTTCTTGGTTGTGTCCTTCTCGTTGCCAACGTCCTTTTTCCTTCGTGGACTACGAGCTCTGATATGCCCTTCCTTCTTGCAGAAAAAGCAGATGGTTGGTGCCGAGTGGATTTCTTGGATGGTATCTTCAGCTTCTTCTGCGGTTAGCTCCCTTATCTTATGAAGTGGACGAATAGACTAACTCTATACTACTGTCCGGCTAACTGCTGCCTCGCTCCGATGAGATGCGCTATATAGTTGGTCCAAGTTCTCGTAAATTCGCAATCTAGAATTTCTAGATTTTCGATTTGTTTCTATTGCGTTCTTTTTCGATTTTCAGTCGAAAATCGTTCGTTACAGTATTGCTGCAGATGTAGAAAAAAATTACATATTATATCAAGCTGATTTAATTTTAAAGGCAAACACATAACAGTGGGTACTACAACAATTGTCTTATCATTATAACATTTTTATAAATACATCAAAAATAATTAAAAAAGAAAAAGTCTAAATTAAATGTAAAAAAAGCTTGTTAATCTTCGTTAGAAATAAATCAATATTTTTACTTTTCGAAGATTTTTGACTGTTTTAATTACTGTCAATTATTATTGTTATTGGTACTATTAATTAATATTAATAATTAATAAATAAACGCTATATACACAATATGTACATTTTCACTCCAATCATTGTTTTTACAAAACGAAATTAATTTATAGTAACACAATTTACAAATCTAAGAAATAAAAATTCAATAAAAAAAATTTGAACTAATGACTGTTAAATATTATTAACAAATCAATATAAATTGATTATGATAATTACAAAAAATAGACCCTAAATGTACTTTTTAAATATAATCAATGCGAAATCAAACGAAATTGATACAATACACATACAATGTTAATGAAATATTTCCCTTTTGTTTTAATATTATAGATTTTTAAAAATATCCTTTATTTTTAATTTCCAATTACTTTTTTTTTGTGAATAACAGAGTTTATAAAAAATTGTTAGTTTTTTGCACAAATTTCGTCAAGAATTAAATTATTTTCGATTGACTGAATAACTTCACTAAAATTTCTTTCAAATGTTAGAAGATCAGCGAAATGGATAGAGCGTACGCAAAGCCAAATGTGCACGACCAATAATCTCCGACACATGACATCGAAATCTTAGAGCCAAATCGAATTTAAATCCAAGACTCTTCGCCTCGTCAACGAAAGACAGGACGCACTGCTAAACGGTCCTAGACCAGCCGTCGGTGCCTCTTCCCAGCAAACAAAAGTACCTTCGATTTAGCAGGATTAATTTTAAGCGCGTGTCCCGCAGATGCGCGGCCCAATCTCTCCAAGCCGAGTCAACTTCCGAAGGCTTAAATGACAGGTACAGCTGGATATCATCCGCACAGAGATGGCACGAACAGTGCCTCAGGTTGCTGTGGAGGAAGAGGTACATATAATGTACAGTAAAGGGCCCAATACAGACCCCTGTGGCACACCGCCAAGCACGGAAAAACTCTCAGAAAACGAAGCTCTCGCCCGGACCTGCTGGCGAAGTTAAACTCGGAGAGTGTAAATGGAGATGATAAAAAGTGATGAGGATTATCTTCTTCAGAATTGACGAGGGTTTGAGGCACGAATGCAGGGGCCAATCTGTCAACGAAATCTTCGAACCATGATTCGAAAGTGCTTGTTTGAGCGCTGTTATTATCAGTATACACCCCTTTAAAACATTTAACAGTTTTCCAGATAGTGGCTAGAGGTACATCCTTATTTATACTATTGCAAAATTCAATAAATGATTTTTTTTAGTTAACTTTAAACATTTCTTAGTTTCTGTTCTTTTCCACATAATTTGCAAGGGTGAGGATCTGAGTAAATTTTTTGATTGCTGCCTTTCTTTTTTGACTCATGAAGAGCATTCTAGATTCCACCAGTGTGAGTAATGACCGTGTCGCAGCTCATATGATTTCTTCTCGGGGATAGCCACAGAAATTGCGATGTTAATGTTTTCTAAAAATTTGTCATACATTTGTACAATACTCTTCCCATCCCGGAAATCCCAGTTGCTGTCTTTTAAGATTGAGTTGTACACTTGCCAGTTAGCTCGTTTACAGTCCTATTTTTGGCGGGGGTAAATCACCTTCGGAACCGGGTTTGATTTAAGTGATATAATGAGTGGCAGATGATTAGAACCTAGACTGTCGTCTAGTACCTTCCACGTAAGGTATGGAGCCAGAGTTGGCGAACATATGGTAATATCCAGGGCAGGCTGAATGTGACTTGGATGTTGGAGGGTAGTAGGAGAGCCGTCGTTCAAGACGTCATGTCTGTCCATAAATTTTATAATACTGTCTCCGTAGCTGTCGTTCGTATTGCATCCCCATAGCTTATTTTTGGCATTAAAGTCCTCGGTAATTATAATTTGATCCGTAGAAACTCTAGACATAAGAGCGTTCCAGAAGTGATCCGGAATTACATAGTTTGGACTAACATATGTAGAATTTCGTTAAATGTAACTGTTAGTCCACAAGCTTGAAGAAAGATATTATTGAGATCTTGAAAAATGGCAGCGCCTCCTTTTCCATCAAATATATCTGAGCTGACGATTTTGTAGCCATTAAAACTAAATGATTTATCAGGAAAAAACCAAGTCTCCGAAAGGAAAACTATTTCATATTTTGTTGTACTTAAAAGTCCCTCCAGTGACTGTCGGTTAGCATTAACAGATCTTACGTTCCATTGAAAAAACAGTAAAGACTTATCCATTGCTAGTAAGTATTTCATCAAGAGCTTCACTTATTTGATTTTGGTTCACTGATGGACTACTGTTTAGAATTTTCCATATTAAGTTCAGCAAAAGTTGTTTTTTGTTAACGCTAATTTCATCTATTGAAGATAATGAGGTTTTGTTATGGTAACTAGGCGGATAAGGATATTTTGGAAGAGGATTTAAAGGATTTAGAATGGCAGGAAACATTGGTTTCGGGATGTTCAATTTTTGAACCACATTGTTCGTGTTAATAGGATGTTATTCTTTTTCCATTAAGGGAGAGTTGATAGAGTTTCTTCTAAGTGGAGTACAAGTTCTGGTTTGAGAGGAATTTGACATGTGATAGGAGTGATTGACCTTCAAAAGTGATTAAGCCAGTGCTCAGGGGAATTTTATTCCCAGATGATACATGTTTTTTAAAAAACCTTTTTATGCTTAAAATTTTGATAGGGGATTGTATTTCCCTTAATAATTCCTCTTCAGATAAGCTATTTTCTACATCCCTTATAATACCTTGCTTGGATACTAAAAAAGTGGGAATATAAGATTCTACATTTAATGCCACCAAAATCTCGTCATTCACAATTTTGTTGGCTGCATAATATGTTTTAAACTCTATTTTCACTCGATTGCGACCTGCACTATAAATACCATTGAATTAGTGCCTTCGAATTCCAAAATTTTTAAATTTACCAAATCACAAGGAATTGGAAATCGTCAACCGTCAATCTTATGTTGCGGAGAGTATTTATATCAAATCAAATGGCTAATAGAATATTGTATGAGTTTCAAATATGGTATTTGAAACAAACAAAGAATCTATCAAAAATTTTTCCATGGACATTATTTTCTCTGAAGCCCAACATGGTAGATCAAATGAGACTGCAGTAGCTGATTTCGTCAAACATATACTGTTGAATATGGGAAAGTAGGATCTCTCTGATGCGTATGACTGCTTGGAACATTCTATTCTGTTGGAGGAATTGGAGACTTATGGCGTTAGGGGAGTCAATTTAAGTTTATTTCATTCTTATCTTCAAGATCGACATCAGCAAGTCCAAGGCGGGAAATCACACACTTCAGGTTTTGGACCTATAACAAAGGGAATATTCCAGGACAGTGTGTTGTAAATGTAGTACCAGTCTTAGGATTATGGTGTCACCATGAGGTATTTTTCCACTATAAAGATTTATTAGATTAGTCAATTTTTATAGAAGGTTACTGCCACTTTCAGCAGAAGCAGACAAGACAAGATTTTAATTATTTATATTGTCAACTTTCATGTGTATTAGCGAAACAATTATTTGTTTATTTATTTATTAAAAAGAATAGCATAGGGACATGGAATGTCCTCCAGGTACGCTCTTCTTATTTACTAGTTAAACAAGGAGAAACTAGAGAATTAAGAGTAATGAGATCTCTCCAATCTGTTGCATTAAAGATGTCACCGGTGACATCTAATAAAGTTTTTGCATAACTGTAACTTGGTCGTTCATCTATTTAACATCAATTCTTTCAAACACCTTAGGCGGGCCTTAAACCAGAGCAGTTTGAGTTTTTAATTTTAGGTTGCTAAATGTTGAGACATATTAAAATGAGTTAACGCCGCGCCAAGTCGAAGGGCTCAGTTGCTCATTAACAGTGAGAGTGCGATGCGATTGATTTACGTCAGCAAATACCGAGGCTACGAGCAGCGAAGTTTGCAAAAATCTATAAACGCGCAGTGGGAATTAAAATTTAATAAAGATACCTACTTAATTCGTATAATTATATTGCGAGTGGAATAACGATGATCGCGATAAAGGCGCAAAGTGCTTTTTATTTGGAGCCTTTTTTATGAGATAAATAAATAAATATTATGTACACAGAGTTTTATCTGTAAAATGTCATTTTATCAGCATCGTGGAAAGCTTAGATGGATATTGCGTTTTATAAACAACTATTCAATTTATATTTAATGAAACCATTGTTTACCTATTATGTATACATGCTTGTTCAGTTTGATTACTTAATTTTTAGCTTATGAAGTATATTGAATTTGATGATACACAAATATGCAGGATGACGCAATATCTTATTTGCGATGCGAAAATTTTAACAGCCGCCATATTTTATTTGGCTAATTTATAAATTATACACGTTTTATTAGACGGTTTAATAATATTATGTTTGAATTTTTATGCGTCGACATCGCCGACCGGTTAACATTAATATTTGCGTTTTTTCGCATTTTTAGGTGTCGCGGCCTGTTTGTTTATACAATGCCGTCGAGTGGATTAAGCGCAATTACGCAAAAAGATATTATAAATATTTATTTGTACGAAATTGCATATTCTATTTTTGCATTGTATTTTGCTAATCCAAACACGCATGTTCCGTTACGTAACCATTAGAAAGCGTATCTGTGTGATCAGCCAATTGCTGTTATTGACCCTGATGATGAGTGCATGTTGGGGTTCGAAACGCGGGCCGGAAAATTTTCAATACGTACGTTTGTTCTTCATACATTTTACGTGTAAAAGTGACGAACGTTATTTTTGACTTGTGTAATTTTAATATTGCAGGTTTATCAAAGTGTTTAGAGTGGATTGTTTACTAATAACGAATTAAACTGATGAAAGAACGTTCGTTTCATAATAGGTTTCAATCAGCGTATCGTAAATATTATTAAATTTAAAGATAATATGCATCTGGTAAATGGTTTGTTTTGAAATTGTTTGATTTTAATTCATTTGGATCGACACGATTGGAACGTGATAATTCTTTTAAGTTATTATTAAATGATTAAAATTTATCTGCGTTATTAATTTGATCCAGATCTTTTATAGGACAGGATAAGTAATACGTACACCAATTAGTTTTATTAAAAGTATTTTTGGCAAGATACAGAGATTTTTTGTTTATCCGGACGTTTGATTACGATCACCTATAAACTGAAATTAAACCGTTCAATTACAAAAGCCAACTGTAACAACAACGTGATTACATTGAAATAAAAACCAATAAAATAAAATTTAAATTTTTTTGTGTCAAGAAAATGCATTATCAAGGTTTTAATTCTCGATTAATTGAAACATGTCTATGTCTTATCTTATCCAATTTTTAGGTTTGTGAGGGCATGGAGCTAAACGTGACATGAATAAATTTATACGCAACGTCTTACGTCCAAAAAAATCCAGTCTTTCTCTTTCGTATTTATTTATTTTCGTAACCTGATTTGTCCAAGTAAATTTGCTGTGCCTTGCTTTACATGAGGACGTTTAAATTCAGCGGACGCCTTCTCTCGGTTGATAAAATCATCTTTGTTTATATTTCTTTAGAGCACTGAATTCAAACGTGGCTGTAGTTCCCTTACGGACGAAGTTAAAAAAAGTGTGCGTTGTTTCTGGGACGACAGGGAGGACTATCTCGTCCATTGAAGTCTAGTTACTCTGATGTAATTTGGAGAACCTGGTCCTACCTGGGGGTTTGTTGATTTCTGACATTGATCAAAGATGCTGCAGGTCACTGGAGACTTCTTTGCTTCCATTCTTACGTTCTTGGTTTAGGTTTAGTGAATGGAGCACTTGAAGATGACGCCCCTGTTATGTTTGCAGATGCTTGGCATTTTATCTCGCAAGGTACCACCAAGAAACAGCTCGTCCATTGGTTGACCTTTAAACGATTTCATCTTTTGACAATTGCACTGCGCTTGTGTTTTTATAGCATTGAGCCCACATTCTGGTACCGACCAGACTGCGTACCGGTGTAGGAATACCCAAGGACAGCCTAAGAAAATGGGGCTTCCCTGCTGGGCAAATACCAATAACGTTGCATTATGTACCTGTACGTAATTACACTTCGAGTCCTACTTCTTTTTATGCTTCTGGCACGAACAAATTGAAGCAATCGACGTCGTTATCCAGAATTGGAAACAATAAACGTAAAACGTTATCTCTGATATATATTCTAAACATACATTCAAGTAGGAGTGGTGGAAAATCTTTCCAATTTTATGGCTGATACAACAAAAGCAAGTTGATTACTTGGAATTATTGATTGGTTTTCCTTAAAATAAAAACGCTCGTTATGCAAACGAATTTAAAATGAATGAAACGTGATGGCATAGGTTTGCTTTTTAAAGATTTCAGTCTGCAGATAGAGAATAAATAAATAGAACATTTATCAATCACGAGAGAAAGTTGCAAATACTTTTATTTAACCTAGGCGGTGAGTATGGGTTCCCTTGAGCTGTTGCGTCAGTTTTGAATGAACCTACCTTATGACCTTTCTCGGTGAATGTAAACCATATAAAGGTATAGAGATCGGAGGCGTTTGTTCGTTGTGTCCTAATTTTTTATAAGTAATGTGTGCAAATTTCTTTTGGCGTGGACGCACTGTCTGCAGTATAATAATCAATATTATTTAAGCCTGCAAATCGCCTGATAATTATAAATAGACTTGATTGATAAACAGCATTAATTTTTTGCTCATTGTCATTTCAAATTAAATGCATTATTTTTGTGCGTCATGGTTTAACTATTGTTTTAAATATTATTAAACTCATGGCCATTAATCTATGGATAGATAAATAAATCAGCGTATAACACATTTTTGACAATATACGTACTTAGAAGGTGGTGGTAGTTCGCTTACGGACGAAATTAAAGTTAAACACTACTTAGTGCATGTGCACCCTTAGAACGCAAGTTTACATATAGTAACTGCAATTAAAAGGGCTCTTGACATAATAGATTAGTAACAAATCGAACAAAGCTAACTAATGATTATCAATTGCTCTCTTATCGTAGATAAATGAGTTATTTGTACAACTTCCAATACAATAAATTATTAATTCACTCGGCGTACTATTTGCAGGAGTTTCTAGAGTGCGCGAATTGAGAGAGCCATGTCTTCCTTCAGCAAAACGTGAGTAAATTTTGTTATTTAATTGTTGTTATTTGGCAATTTAGTTTCGTCTCCGATAAAACTCATACGTTTTACTTTCACATTTTACGGTCTTGCCCCAGCGTCTCTCTGCCGTTACCAAATGTTGTTGAAATAAATCAACAAAACCCAACATCACAATCAATAAAACCTAGCCATATTATTTATGCAGTGCTGGCGTATTTTCAGGCGCACCTGATATATTTAATTGGCATTCAAGTGCCTGAAAATGAGATAAAGCAATCTACACGTACTTTGTGTACATTTCGTTCCATATTTTACACCGATTTCTAAGTAGTACTAGAAATAAGTACCATCTTTAAAAAAATGTAGCTTTTAACTCCATTCATCCGTTGCCGAGTTGACGAGATCATTACGCGAACGATTTTATTCCATTGTGTACAAACATGAGGTACTACTGGTACTGCTAGGCAATCATCGCGCAAGCAATTATGCGACACCTCACAATTTCCTGTCTGAAAACGTAAACACACATTAACATCTCAATATGCATCTCGTCGAAGCTATCCCACATGACGCATGACTGAGAGAACTAGTACCAGCAACAGAGTACAATGTACCATGAAGCAACAGCGTTTTCTGCAACCGACGTTCCATATAAATTAAATACAAAGTTGCTTAACGAATTGTTGTAAAGAAATTTATTGATAATGCGCACAAATATATTTCCAAAGAATGAGTTTATCGCCATTGGTAAGGTGAACGCCATACGTGCGATTGTTTGTGATATCGCCACCCATATTGAAGTTCAAGGCTAACAGTATGAGTAACACAGACTCGTAAATTTTGTTTGTTTAAAAATGAATAATATTGTTGTTTGTTGTTTTTATGTTGTATTTTTAGTAAGGTGTGAGCGTGGTGGTACTACTTTTAGTATTGCTTTCTTTCTTCCATCTTAGATTGGCAATTCTACACTTTGTTCAAAAAGTCAGGTGCCTTACTGTTGTTAGTTTGCTTGTCTGACTTTATGTGATTGGAACCTTAAGTCTTCTTTTAAAACAACATAAACTTATTCGAGAATCGAGTTCCTTATATCTCGAATCCTCCTCCTTTAATCGAACCAAAAGGAGGTGTGGAGGATATCAACAGAGAACATTCAAATCAAAAGAGCCAGTAAAATATGTTCAGTCTTTATGTTTGAGGTGCCTTAACGTCATACTTTACTAGCGATAATACAAAATAACATACACACTTTACTTTACTGACTTAATATTTTGTGGCTTAAGGTACGTAGCTTAGTTGACTTTCTGTCCTTCAAAACAATGGACATTTTCTAATAGCCAATACTTTGAGGGCAAGAATTACATATATAAAATCGGCTCTGCAGGCCATTCAAGTCCCTGGCTTGGATTTTCCACAGAGTTTCTGCATCCACTTCTTTCTCTTTCCTCCCACTCCACTGTAAAGCACCTTCTTAACATTCTCACCATATAACCCATCCACCTAGCTTTATGTGCCCTTACCCTTTGGACTGTTACTAGTTTTCCGTACAACTCCTCCACCTCTCAACTCGTTCGTCTCCTCCAGATACCCTCTCCCACTTTTAAACCTCCCAAGATTCTTCGCAGCATTACCGCTCCCACACCAGCAACTTCATCTCGTCAACCTTGCTCATCGTTCACGTTTCGCACGGATGCAAGACAAAGGGCAGTTTTATATTCTTTGCCCTCAGGACCTTCAGATACTCTCTCTAGAATGTTTGACCAGGATTGGTCTATTGACTCCTTCTCTGCATACCCCTGTTCTAGAAATAGCTCGAGAATATAGAATATATGAATTAATGACCACCCTCGAGCACATATTCCTCAACTTCAAACAGACTATCAATATAGTCGTAGCAGGGCTCTCCTTCTAAATCTAATGAAGTCTTATAATCTCTACCATGCAAACCTGAGACTACAAGAAGACATTTTTCATACTATCGAAGCTTCAAACAGCTGCTCTTCTCTCAAGAGTGTTTGGATATAATGATTGCCTCTCAACCACAGGAAACCATGGATAAATTAACCTAAATTTTTTACACTACCTTTCTAATAAAACTTGGAGTAACCATCAATGACACCTGCACTCAAACAGGAGGTCCAGATCCATGGAAAATCTACTACAATTATAAGAAATTATATGGACAACAAAGTAACATAGAAGTTAAAAGGAACTACTCAGCATCTATTACCAACACCTTTGATAAAACAAGGACAATCTGGAAAAAAACATTAATAACTAGGAGACAACAAAAACAAAATGTTAATAGTCTTGACTCTGACGTTCTGAACACTTACTTCACTTCAGTAGTGCAGAGGATTCACCAGAGCATGGGGTGTAACGGCGGTATCCCAACTATTCCAAAAAGACCGGTATTTTTAAACCCAACATCGATGTAGGAAATTGAGGCTCATATCAATACTCAGAAACAGCTCCTCTGATGTATATGATATCAAGAAGACAGTGCAATACATCTCATCTCGTCCCGATTCATAAGTCAGGTGATACTTCCTCTTCAAACAACTATAGGCCAATATCTAAGATACCTGCCATTTCCAAGATCATTGAATCTCTACTCTTGGAACGTTTCACTGGATTTCTGGCCACTCACATTGTACTTGTTGGGAGCCAATTCAGTTTCCGGAAAGGCTTATCTACGGGTCATGCTATATCTAGCCTCCTCGACTACATAACTAAAACACTGGAGTCAGGAGAAAGATATATTGCTTCTTTTCATTCATGTTTATTTTTCTATTGCCTGTTTAATTGCGAAAACATGATCCTGTATGCTTCTTCCCTTTCTGAAACCACTCTGTTCCTCTTCCCATTTCTGCTCTAATCTTGGTTTTATCTTCTTGTAGACTGTGTTAGCACATTTTCATCGCTGTGCTTAGTAACGTCGTTTCTCTAAAGTTGTTGCATAGTTTTTATCTCCTTTTAATGAAAGGGCACCACTAATGCAATCTTCCAGTCTTCTGGTATTTGTTCCTCCCTCCGCACTTTTCACATTATTTTGAGAAGTATATCAGGTCCATAACGTTCCACACACCATGTTCCACAAAAACAAATCCTGCTATAACTATGCCATCAACAATGTACAATTGAGAATTGTGGATTAGGTGAGGGACTTAGGAGTGCTTTTCGATTTATCCCTTTCTAATAACATCCATATCGACCAGACAGTTCGAAAATAGTTTAAAACAGCGAAGAACATTTTACGAACTGCTCACCTCAATTAAACTGATAAACAATTACTTGGATTGCCCAGAAATGCTTACATGGCTTAACTTTAACGTTCCAAACGTTAACACCCGACAAAACAATACATTTTACAGGCCCACAGCACCAACTAACCTAGGCCTGAACTCCCCCGTGAGTTGAATGATGACGTGACTTGTTTTTCCAGAGCTTGGGATCATTTAAGCGAACAATTTTTGATTTTCTGTTGGGGGGCGTTGCCAACTAGG
>JAUIMW010001638.1:0-12075 GCA_033557785.1 Enochrus cinctus
AATCGAAATTAAGCTAAAAAGTTGATATTCGTCTCATTTATATAAAAAGCGATCGCTTTAATTATGGCTAGGTTATTTTAGTTGTTGGGTACCTTTGAAAATTTTCATATTACCGACTGCTTCCGCTAAAAAAAATTGGTAAAATTGTTGCTACGGTTATATGAAACAAACTTTGTCAATTATTGCTATATTGCTATTATCATAGCAGCGACCAATATTTGCATCATATTTTTTTAGGGAAGCTCGCCATTAGTCGGTTAAAGTTGACCTTTATTATTGAGACATTTTATAATTCTACATTTTCCTGCAAATCAATCCAATTTTACGGTATTTTACCTATATATGTATGTATATGTACTAATCTATAAATTCTTTAAGGATGCCATTATATAAAGTTAAAACTTCACATTGGAGTTTAGAAGAACTACAATTTAGCATAAGAAATATGAAGTTAAGATTTGATGGAGTTGAACCTTTGACTAATTTTTTAAATGTAAGTTTTTTATATGTAATTAAATTTGTACTTTAGTATCCAGAAGGTACGCATTTAATTAATGACGCAAAACAAGTTTTTGTAAGTTATTTTTGATTTCCTTGCAAATAGCATAATTTTTTCTATTTTATTTTTAACCAAAAGCCAAATATTAGTCCATCTACTAAGAAAGTTTAAAACCTCGCACTAGCAGTTTCATAAAATGACAATTTTTCGGTTAAAAAAGGTTTGGTTTTATTTATATAACACTGGATGTATGTTTAATTTGATTTAGAATTAACCCATTCTAGGCTCAATACTATGGACCAATATCTATTGGAACACCTCCACAAAATTTCAAAGTAATTTTTGATACTGGATCGTCAAATTTATGGGTTCCTTCCCGGAAATGTTCCATAATTAACATCGCTTGTAGTAAGTATATTATTATTGTGTATATATTCAGTCCAACTTAAAATTGTAAATAATTAAGTTGTATGTATTAGTTTTAGAGACCGTTCTAATGAAATGATTTAAATTTCGTTGTAAATTTATTTATATCTGCAAGGGCGCGTATATTAACAACTGTGTTGCACGAAATAGGTAAACGGTACCTTTTGTAGCCGATGTTGTAAAAAAATTTCTCCTTGCTTGATTTGAGGTTGATACTGTAATGATTCCGTTGAACCTTTATTATTCCTTAATACTGGAAATTTTTGTTTCGATTGCATAGATAATAAATGACAATATACCGCTCAAATGCGTAAGATGCCTATTGTCATACGTTGCAATTAATTCAATGGGGAAGCAGTCTATACCTCCCACAACACTTGAGAGACCTGTTTGGATTCATGTTCGTGTAATTTGACAAAACTTTGCTTTAGATCCGTCATATCCTTCAAATTTATTGACGAGTTTTGTAAAAATTAATTGAAAAATGACATTTCCTGGCGCAAAATATGCATAACTTTTCGTTACTATATGACATTTACTGGGGCAAATGCGCGCGTTATTATTTAAGCCGTATCCAAGAAAATTACTTGCTAGGTTATACATTTTTTGCGCCATTCATTAGAATGATCCTTTTACTAACTAAACATATTCTATTGGGCATATTAGCGTAATTTTTGTACTAAAGTAAGTACGGCCTTCGTTTACACATGGATCAAAAAAAGTATGTATATTTTTTATATTAAAAAATATTGTTTAATTTTATATCAGCTTGCTAAACAATATATGCTTCAAATATTAAAACATTGATACCGTTATAGTTAGTAACGGAGAATATTATATACTTACAGTTTATATTTTGTTTTAACTGTTACGTAATTGTAACGCCTATTCAATCTAATAAAATTTATTGTTTTTATATTATAGTGCTTCATAACAAATACGATTCTTCAAAATCAAGTACATACTCTAAAAATGGCACAGAGTTTGAAATACATTATGGAACTGGAAGTTTAGAAGGTTTCTTATCTACCGACACAGTTGAAGTTGCTGGATTAACAGTTAAAGATCAAACTTTCGGAGAAGCTATTAAACAACCTGGACTTGTTTTTGTAGCAGCCCAGTTTGATGGTATATTAGGAATGGGATATAGTACAATATCTGTGGCCGGCGTCCCTCCTGTATTTGATAATATGATAGAACAAGGACTAGTAAGCAAATCAGTATTTTCATTTTACTTAAATAGGTAAGTCTTCTTTGTGTGGTTTTATATAACAACATTATAGACTATTACAACGTTCAGAACTCCCATACTTTTACAGAAACTACAGAAATAATTGATGATGTATGTTACCTACTCCCTGCCGACAAATTTTCATTTAACTCGATTTCAATTCTTTGTCTACAATAAGATCCTTTGATGGCCTCCCAATATCAAAAAATCTCCCGTACATGACAACGTTAAAAATCACAAGAGTTTTCAGGAACTCCTCATGAACATCATTATTGCTAGACTTAGCCTTAGTCTTTCGAGCAGTTGCATCAATTATACTGTGTAATGATATTAAATTAAATAATCTTCGTGATATTCCAAGTGCTAGAAACTATTTTTAAGTAAAAGCTTAAAATGGATTGATTTCAATTTATATTATTTGATAAATTTAAATTTTTGAATTTCCTGGAATCAACTTGATATTTATAATAGCTCAGCACTAAAGACAGACATTTTCAAAAAGTTGAAAAACTGTTTTATTTTTAGACTTTTCGCCAAAACAAGAAATCGTGCTGACCACATTACAAATTTTTATATTTTTATAGTAATTAGTAAAAACAAACTATTTTTTTTTTATAGAGATCCTAATGATAAATTCGGAGGAGAAATAATTTTCGGTGGATCTGATCCTAATCATTACCAAGGAGAATTTACTTATTTAAATGTCACGAGAAAAGCTTATTGGCAATTTAGTGTTAATTCAATAACATTAAATGCATTAACTTTTTGTGCTAATGGCTGTGAAGCTATTGCGGATACAGGTACTAGTCTTATAGCAGGGCCTGTAGAAGAAGTAGTGGCTATAAATAAGGCTTTGGGTGCAAAAGAGATAATGAACGGGCAATACATGATTGACTGTGATCAAATGACCAATCTGCCAACAATTAATTTCAACTTTGGAGGAAAACAGTTTCCACTTGAACCCAAAGACTATATATTAGTTGTAAGTATACTGCAATAATAAGATGATTCAAATATATTAAGTTAAAACATTTTATAGGTATCCCAATTAGGTCAAACTCTTTGTATGTCCGGTTTCTTGGGATTAGATATTCCTCCACCAGCAGGACCTTTATGGATATTGGGCGATGTATTTATAGGAAGGTATTATACTGAATTTGATTATGAAAACAATAGAGTAGGTTTTGCTGAAGTAAAATAGTAATTTTGTGTGATTTACTTAATCGAGAAAAATATATTTTACTGCCAATAATTATTTATTTATTGACCTTATTTACCATTGCCGTTTACTAAAAAAACAACATTCCAAAGAAATAATTTGTTTATAATATTATATTTTTTTGGTCGCAAACTTGGGATGTGTAAATAAATTCATTCTTTATTAAATATAAGTTCTTTGGTTGAAATTTATGTAGTATTACGAAAGAAAATAATTTATAATAAATCATTAAAATTCTTGTAAATGCGTTTGTCAAAAATAATTCTGTAATGTCTTTGCTGGCTTTTCCTCGTTCTTCGCACAAAAACAAAAAAATGCCTCGGGCGCCACTGCGTTTCAACGGAAAAGCAGAAACTATTGTCCTCAGGTAGATACGGCGAAGTACCAGCTTGTTCGGCGGGTTAAACGACAGAGTCACTGGTCACGCAATCTCAAATATTCAATTTTTTAATGGCGTCCTTAGTTAATTGAAAATTCTCAAAAAAAAGTTTTCTAGGAGTAGCGCCATCTCGGAACCAAGCCTACAAGTACGGAACATAGGAGAATCTCTAACACCTCGATAACATAACTTAGAAAACCACCTTCATTGGTTGTCTAAATCGCGGTTAAACGTAAATAAATATATATAATAATATTATTTTAAAAAATCAAACCAAATCTTCTTCCTAAACGGACGTCTTCAGCGCTCTCGGTGGACCCCCCCAAAATAAAATGAATGAATGAAAAAAAAATTGTTGGGCAGGTCCTGGGTGAAACTCTCACAAAGAGATTCCTTCATCGGCGTTTGAAAAGTCAGCTTTTCCTTTCATTGTCTCTATTTGTATGGTTTATAATCGGTGCGCAGGCTCCTTCACATAGACTCTTTTGTATGTTCGCCTGTTCACATTTCGAAGATCGTCTACTATGGGTCAGTATACTTCGGTGTTAGCTCAGCCGCGAAACCTTTTATAACCGAAAAAAGCGGATTTTCGCGTTTCATAACTTGGTCTCTGGTGTGATATCGCCAGTCCCTCCGTCAAAGATTGTAATGTTTGCTTTGGGTTGCAAAACCTCGATATTGGTTTGTTCGAACCAATTCAAAAATATCCTTTTAACGTTCAAGACGACTGACATGTCTTCTGCCAGCATCTTCGTCATGCTCGATAGCTGGAACATCTTCGGGCAACACGCGGCTTTTGAGACTTCCAATTCTCTAACCCCTAACTTCACAACCAACTAATTGGCCATTCTCCCGATTGAGCGCTAACAAGTTACCCCTCTCCAATTTTGAACTACGACCAATTGAATATGTGTGCGTTCGCCATCTCAGTTATCTCTGATAGACAGTGTACCCACTTTGTGAAACGATCGATGAACACTACCTACTAACTAGGAGTTTTTTGCTGAGACACTTTGAATTGGCAACATGATGGATATGCTCGCACATATTTGGAACTTCTCGAAACATGCCTGGTCAGTATTATCGTTTTGCATCTTGAATGATGGTTTTCGCAACTCCCAGGTGACCGGCAGTAGGTGCATCGCGGCACTCTTTTAATACATCGAGCCTGTCAGGTTTCGGTACGCACAATTTCCACGGGTCGGTAAGATCTTCATCGATAACATCTACGAAGTGTCGGTACAGCTTCCCTTCACAAATGCAGTAACCTGGAAGTAATTTAGCACTATTTTTCACAGATTCTTTTTTTTTAGTCCACCAGGAGCATGTCTTTTAGTAGCGGATTTCTTTTTCCAGAGCGGTCAGATAATCTGGCTGGTTATATTCGGTAGAAGGTCGCGGGAATGTCCATCCGTGATAGGTTTAATACGCCTCTATGATATTTCACTTCGAAGTCGTACTGCTGCAAGCATATGCGTCAGCGTGCTATTCTAACTGTGGGGTTCTTAATAGTGTGCAACCATCGGAGCAAACCGTGATCGGCCAGTATGGTAAAATGGCAACTCTCGAGATATGGACACATTTTCTCAATGCCCTAAATAATAACAAGGCAATTCTTTTTCGTTAACGGAGTACGACTTTTTGGCTGGGGTCAGCGTTCGACTGGCGTAGGCTATGTATGATCGCCCCCATCATGGCGTGTCTGGGCAAGGGCTACACTTTTTTTAGTGTGGAAGGAAAAATCTTCGAAAAGACTACTTATAGCCCGCACTATGAGGGAGTGTTGGTTTCTTACCAATTGAAAAACCTCCCATGTGGAAGCTGTGCTGTTATCCCCGGGGCCGCTTTCGCATTACTTCCTATGTGTTGGTGGGATATCCTACTTTTCTTTTTTTTTGTAGCTTAGTAGTTTTTTCTTTGTTCTCATTATTGTTTTCATCATTTTGCTCACTTCATTCCATCCTTTTCCGGCTTAAGCATTACCTTCATCATCTCATTTCATGTTGAGAGTTTTCCAGTGTTCCGTTTACATCTTTCTATTTCCTTTTTTCATCTCGAGTATATGAGTTTCTTGCTCGTTTCCACAGTACAGGCATTTGAGGTTGTCAGATCACCTAATTTTGAATAGATAGCTTCGAAAACATTCATGCTCCGTTAGTACTTGCGCCAAGTGATAAGTCACTTCGCCATGGATTCTATTCCACCAAGGTGTTAGGTGTGGTATCAGTTTTCTTGCCCACACGTGCTGTCCCCCTTCAAGTTACATCCACCACATCCTCCATTCCTGGGTTATCTCCTCACGTACTTCTTTTTTGCGTGTTCCTCGGGCCTCCATTACCAGCTGCCTCTTTTTAGCTATTAGATCTGCAGGAATCGTTTTTCCCGAACAACCAAAGTGTCAGTTGCTGCCGTTCTTCTACAGCTTTCTATAATATTGTTTTACTTCTTTATTTTTATGGCGCTTTCCTAGGTTGACACTTCATAAAATATGACAGTATCCTCCACGAACGCAAGTACCCTTCTCCTTTCTTCGCTCATGCCCCCCGACTTAAGGAGGATGCGCGTCAGCGCAACCGCTGTTCTTTTTTGCCTTCTCTGTTACACATTTTACGTGAAATGGCATATTTTCGTTCAACGAAAATTCGAGATACTTAATTGTTTTCGTCAGTCCTACAGCCAGATTTTCCACCTTGAATGCAATTGGGCTGTGCCTTTTAAGTCCACTGAGCATGATTACCTCCTTTTTCTCTGGTGACAGTTTCAGGTTCTTTCCTTCCATCCATCGTGTTTTGTTATTTACTGCTTCCTCTGCTCTCATCACCACATCTTCATTATGTGCAGCTGTGCGTGCGCTGTCATTTTAACTCCTACTGGCATCTTCAAAGCAAGTACTCCGTCATAGAGTATGTATAGGAAAGAACCCAGAACAGACCCCTATGGAACGCCTGCCGTCATTTTAAATTTGTGTTCTCCCATGCGCATATATCTCTCTTCCAGGTAGCTCTGTGTTATTTTTCTCAGATAAGATTGCACGTCCCTTCTTGCCAGCTCGTCAGCAATTTCACTCCAAGGAGCCGCACCAAACGTATTTTTTACATCGAAAGTAATTAAAATTACTAGTCTTCTTGTTTTTTGGGTTTTCTCTCATTCCTTTTTTTCCAAGCTTAGGACCTCTTCCACAGCTGTCACGGTAGATCTGCCAGCCATGAAGCATGTTGGTTTATCGATAATCCTCCAGTTTGTTGTATATGTTCGCTTAAGAGATCGACTAAGAGTCTCTCCAAGTGTTTTCCCCATACTCCCAGTATACATGGAAGCCTATAAGAGTCCACCATTCTTTAGGAAAGATTCCCTGAAGCAGCGCATTGCCCATTCCTTTTCCACTATCATTTTTATTATCTCTTGTGTGAAGCCATCAGGACCCGGTGCTTTTTTTTCTTTTAGTTTTTTTTGTTGCTTTTTGGAGCTCATTTATCGTTAATTCCTTCACTTCGGTTGCATTGATATTTGTCCAAATCTTCTCTTAGTGTTTTGGGAATATGTTTTCGATTATTTCTTTAGCCGTACTTTGATCTATTTTATTGTTGCTTCTTTAGTTTACTGGTCACAATCTTTTATCCAAGACCCCACACATCTCTCTAAAATTCCTCGCATAGCTCTTTCCACTTGTCTGATTTTGATTATTGTGATTGTCGTTTTAAGCTCTTTTTTCTTGTTTTTGTAAACAGGTCTTTCTAAGGGATGCTATTTCCTTAATCCACCAGTAGACACTTTCTCATTTCCTCTTTTATATACTTTTATTCGTGTCGTGTAGTGCTGCAGATAGGTTGCAGTTTCCACTTTCCCATATTCTGTTTAGAGTGCTCTTTAAAAATCTGCAAAGTTTAGCCTTTCCAATCTCCATCTTATCGGCCTCTCTGTATCTTACTCCAGATTTGCCTCGTTTCGGGCTGTTCCTCTTAAGTCATATCGAATGTTAAGGTGGTCACTAAGCGATTCTTCTTCTAATACCCTCCAGTTTTTCGGTGATATTCTCTGTGAATAATGTGAGATCTATGTAGGAAACACCATTCCCTCTTCGGATAGTTGTAGTTAACCTCCGTTAGTCCGCATTCTGCTGCCCATTCGATTAAGATTCGATCTTTTTCCGTTTCGGCTTCTGGGCCCCACTCAGGGAACTTGGTGTTGAAATCTCCGGCCTCTATCATGTTTTTTGTCCATTACCAATGGCTTGTTTTATTCCTATGTTATCTTAAAAAACTCGATCTTGCAGTTTGGCGATATGTAGCAGCTACATACGTCAACCGTTCCTACTCTCGTGTGCACATACCCTTCTCCTTTTTTCATTTCTCTGACTGCTACCTTGTCATCTGCATGTTCTTGCATGTTGCTTAACCATTCTGTATTCTTTTCTTTAACTATTTTTTTGTTATTTGGTTTTCTTTATACATTTTTGCTTGCAGCAAATCGTGTGCTCATTCTCGAGAATGGCAACCTGCGGATCTAGTATCACTCCCTGATATTATTATTTTTATTAAAAGGCGGTATTTCCAATCCAATGGAGTATATCCTCGGATCCTTTTCTCCATTCATTATCCGTAGAGTGTCAATAGCACCAGTCCATTGTCCATTGCCATTATCGTAGTATTCGTCATCAGACCCAGAGTTAGCATCGCCGAAAACTAACCGGCCATCTTCCTGTTCACTGATGGCTTTATCCTCTTGGACAACTTGTACCTCTATATTTTCTTTGTTTTTGGGGTTTGGTCTAATTTTTTCCTTTATATCTTGTGCCTTTAAAGCATTTGGGAAGTTTATACACGCTAGGCTCCTGCTTCTTGGCATAGAGAGTACGATTCCTCGTTTTGGCATTTATAAGCCGTGTGCCCTTCTTTCCCACATTTCCTACACGTACTCCTTCTATTTATTCCTGTGCAATTTTTTGCCTTATGATTGTATTCCCAGCAACGACAGCATTTTTCGAGTCTTTTTCGAGACCCACTCTTATTCTACGTTTTTCTCTGAGATGCATTGCGATTTGTGGCTCTTATTGTCGTCAATTGCTTGCCTCTTCGGCCGGATCTTACTGAGATCACTTTAATTCCTTCTCCTATTTCTTTCACAAGTGCCTGTTCTATGTCCTGTTTTGTCTTAAGTTCGTCTAGGTCAAGAATATGAAAGGTCGAATATGTTTTGCCTCGCTCTGTTTAATTGATGCTTCGCCTATGTTTTGCGTAACTAGGTTTTTGAGTTCATTTGTCGTTTTTCATAGCAATCAGCATACTACCGTTCTTAGTTTTGCGAATATTAATAATTTGTTTACATTCCGCGCTTCCAGCAACTGCTTGTTTTTACATTCTTTAGTAGGTCAGCGTATGTTCTATTTTCCTGGCGAAATTTATCAAATTACCGAACATGATCGAAAACCATTAAATTTACAATTTTATTTAACTCCAACTGCTACGAAACTTTTTTAAATCGTACAAGTAGATACTATTACCACATACATACATTATATGTGGTATTACTCTATAAAATAGGAAATTCCTTACTGTCGTTGACGCAACAACTTAATAAAATATTAATTAATTATTAAATAATGGTCCCGAATTTAAAAATGCTATTGTAAAAGAACTTCTGGAACTACACAAAGTTAAAATTCATTTTGCTTCTTCACAACATTCAAAATCAAAGGGAATAACTGAACGCTTCCGTTAGACAACCGTAGAACATATTTGTATTTTCAATATCGAACCAAATTTTCGAAACGACCCAATCGAAACAAAAACGATTTATACAATCTTAGCTTACAATGGTAACATCTATTCAGCCACTAAACTTAAACCGTCTGAAATAATTTGTGGTCATCTAGAAACAAATTCACATGTTAATTTAGTTATCAATAAAATATTAATAAACGATATCATCAATCATATTGAAAGAAATAAAATTTTTATTAAAATATCAATGAAAGGTTTCAAAGACAGAAACAAAACGTACCAGAAAAACGAATCAAATCTGTAGAAATGTTACCTGAAATACCACAGAAAATTTATGTCAAAAATAAGCAAAAACAACATAAAACAAAAACAAATTCAAATCGGAAACAATCGAAAACATAAACCCCAAATATAAAACCTAGTCTTTTATATACAAACTAAAAAAATCTATTTGTCTAATATAAAAAGACCAAAGAAGCAAACTTAAACTTCTATCTTAGCATTAATAGGTAGATCTAAAATCCATTAACATTATTAACATGAAAATGAACTTAATTATAAAAAAAATATAATTCTAATTTAGAAACTATTCAACGCAGTGAAGATATCTTAAAATCAAAATTATAACTAGAAAACATTTTCTATATTGAATATATTTTAAATATAAACTGAAAAATCGAATCAGAAGAAATAAAATATTTTATTCCAATAAATTACGAAACGACTTTCGAAACTATACTTTTCTAATGTTTACATGTCAGATTATATTACAATCATTCCAAACTCAAAATACATTCTCAAATATGAAAACCTCGTAATGGTATTTGCCGAAAAGAAAAATATGTATCAATTTAGAAGCATACAATTAATAAATTTTAACATGGATTGTGAAAAAGAAATTTTAATACAAAAAAAGCAGCCTCCACTGCGAATTTATGAAGATAGCCCTCCAAAACAACCACGTAGAACCAATTCAAGAAATAAATACATAGTTAGCCATCTTCCCACATCGAAATTAAATGCAAAGAAAAATCCACCACCAAAAATTTACTATGAAACTTTCTTATAAATCAAGACCAATACAAATTATACTTTATATTATCACAAAAAAAAATTGTCAGGACATCCTTTGTTGGTATAAGATCTGCAATTTAAATCATCATTTCCCAAGATATCGCAAATGAAAATACACCCTAAGACTTTCAACCTCAAGATATACCAAAAAACATAATCAATTCAACATTTTAGGAAGATCCTGGCAATCCACGACCAAGCATCTTTGCTATTCTACTATATATTCTTATAATAACAGTGGTACTCTTGTTCATAGCCAAGAAAGTCATAACAAGAAAAGATCGTTTGCTAAAAAACAAAATTAGAAACTTTGGAAACTAAGAAACCTCAATTTCCCGGAGAAGCTTTCTTCCAAAGGGAGAAGTGTTCTAGTCATTTTGATGAATTACATTTTATTATGCTACTATTCTCACATGTCTCATGTCTTTTTGCTACAAAAGAAGTTAGTCTTTATTAAATCACTAACGCGACAAGTTGTTTTATTGTACTTCTTAAAAAGTGTTTTACGTTATACATATATATATATATATATAATCGTATGCCCTTATACCGTTAAGTGTCGGGCTTCTATAGATAACGTTTTGAATATTACGCCACAAGATATCTGACTTCTTGTCAAACTTTAAAAACTAAAAGGATATATGTAAGGGAATGCTTTCTGCTTAGAAACGATTTTGTTATTTTATTAGAAAGAAAAAAAGTACGTTTTGTCTTCAATTTGTCCCATGTATTCTAAACATCAGCAAATCTAATTTGAGAGGTACATCTTTTTCTACGTCTCACCAACAATCGTTACAATTATTTTGATTCAATCCCCTTAGCAGCCGTTACTATTATTCGAATTTGAAGAGAGTATAAGGAACCAATCGTAAAGCAGAATTTACTGAATACCCTTATATATACTCCGTTTAATGGATCTATAGAGTTCATTTCCAAAGCATAAGAATCAAATCGACACGACGGAGTCAAATCCGTCCCGTTTTTTATGTCGTTATACCGCGGATGGCCATTTCCTTTAAAAATGTTTTTTGGTTGTTACTTTGACAGTTAAGCGAACTGAAATATGTAAAAGATGTTTAAGTAGTTTGTTATCATAATTGGTACAAAATAAATTTAAAATTACCATTATTATAATGTTTTGTTAAAAATATTTTTTAACCTTAATCTAAAATTCATTTATTTTAGGTTATTTCTAGAATATTATATAATGAGAATGCATTTGAAAAATGTATTTCTTGCAGTAATTTTCAATTTTTGTTGGAAATATTTAATGAAAATATAAATATTAATGTTAAAACTGTTAATTTTATATGCTCGTAAATACATTGTCTATATGCAGTACGACTGCAAAAAAAAAATAATAAAATGGGCTGCTTGTTCCCTAGAGTTCTTTCATATCAGAGAACATAGGATGATTGTTTTCATATTGTTACGTTCGTGGGTTTGTTTGATTAAAATTTATATTTAAAGACTATTTACACGAATAACTATTTACAATAAATCAAATCAAAGAAATTGTCTACTATT
>JAUIMW010001639.1:0-12075 GCA_033557785.1 Enochrus cinctus
ACCATTTGTATTCCTGCATTGCCTCTACAAAAACTAGAAAATAAAATTAAAATTGTAAATAATTAAAAAAAAATAAATATATATTAAAACATATTACAGCTGTGAACCAGTCGCGTACACTTACAAAAGCAAAAAAATTAAATATCAAACTCATTTATATATCAATTAAAGTTTTAAAAAAAATCACAGAAGTTTAAAAATGGCGAAATAAAAAATGAATTTACTGAATTTCATTACCTCTTCTATTTGACGTTTAAAACTTTACTCTCGAGCAATTTAAAAGTAACTAAGGCGGGCCCGAAAAACAAAAAAGGCGAGCGAGCAAGTTTTTTCTTCTCTCTGTGTGCGAAATTTCTCAGACATAAGTTCGGAAAGTTGGGGCCCCTCATATTTTCCTAATTTGTACGCCGGCTTTGTCAACTTTTCTTAAAAGCGAGGTGCGATTACCTCTTTTTACAGCTCCGTCACAAATACCTGCTTGAAACTTTGGATAACCGAAATGAAATTAACTTGAATAAAGGTAATTTCCTTTCCTGCCCTAATTAGATATACTTCTTTTTTACGGGTTCAGACTCTGGTTTTATTTTTTATTCTTGCTAAAGAAAGTTCCGGCTATTATGAAACTCTGACGCTGGGATAATAAAAAAACACAATTTTTCTTTTCTTTTCCTGCGACAATTTGTAGATACGTATTTTCGTTTCATTGAATTGCAGAATATTTTCTTTGTAACGTAAGAATTTAAAATTGCTTAATCCAGTCGTGTTAATATTAGTCGTACAAATCAGGGTAGCTCCATTCGAAATGAAGAAGCAAAGTACACATTATTAGTGACAGAACAAATGATATTCTGCGTCTGGAAAGTGCAGAGCTGGAATTGTATGAATAATGCAATATTAAAGCTCTTTAATCTCCAACTTTGGATGTAGAACGTTTGAAATTTCTGTTCCGACACCAACTTTATTTCACTATCGTCTTTACATCTGAGGGTTATCACAAAATTAATCTCCACGCTCGACTGGTTATCGAATTTTCTTACCGAAATCGACTTACGTACCTAATTTACTTAAGACGTCATGTTAGAGTGCACTTACCGCGCTGGAAATCTGATAGTTCGCAGTGCTAATTCCCTAAAAAATTTCCACCCCCGAGATGTAGTTTTTAGTTAAGACGAAAAGTTAATTAAAGCTAATGGCTCCCTCCTGAAATTTTATATTACAAATTATAAGGGTAACGGCGGCGATAAGTGCACTATTGGATATGGGGTAAATATAAGTGACTTTTATGTAAAGACTTCCTGGGAATTTTCCTCGAGTTAACGTCTTTCTTAAACATTATGGCTGGCACCTTAATTTCCTGTGTAGATTATTGAAAGAGATTTTTTTAAGGTTAATATACGTGCTGCGAATGCTTAATCCTACAATATTTGCTTAAAATACAGGTAGGACCTATCTTATAAATAAGATTAGGTTGAAAAAGTTAACACAAAGCCCCCGGAATCCCTTCTGTCCATTCCAATCAATATAAATTCACAAAGGGTTGAACAAACTTTAAGCCACTTGATACTACAATCTGGGGATGTGTCAAACACAGATCAAGAGGGTCTGGCCTTTACGGCCAAGCTCTCAGTAAACCGTGCATCTCAGGAAATTCCCATCTCCTCCAAATATAAAAAATAACAGGGCGGAATCCCCAAGAATAAGAATTTAAAAACACATGATAGATAAGGGGCTCGTAATAAGAAGGGCTCTCTGAAAAATTGCACTTATAGCTGTGTATATTAGAAACGAAATTGCCCTTCCGGAGTGATGGATTCCTCCCAAATCTTTTTCTAGTGTCTTACATTCATACGTTTAACTCCGGCCGGTTTATAAGCCGAAACCACATCAAAACGATTCCCTAAAGTTCTCTTTGGAGGATCAATTGGACGTAGCAGCAAATGATTATCGTAAGGAGACACCCAGCTTAACAAACTGAGATCCGGCAAAGCTCAGTGTGTTCTGTCTGTAAGCAAAGTCGTCCGCAAAATGGCAATTATTTGGGGATTACACATAAAGCTTGCGTTTTACCCAGTAATCCGAAGAATTTTGACCACCTAACACTTTGTTATGTCGGAATTTATATCTAGACGTCACGATCCGCTATCGCTCACCCCATTATAAATCCGTTCAAATTTTAGATTAGAGCTTTCGAATCGTACCAAATCGGCCACTGAAGGGATTCCCCTTTTTGTAATTGATATTCTGAAGGCAGCCGTCCCTCGTAATATCTATAAGATTTTGGAGGTTCAACTTTATGTGAAATCTATATCGGATCTTATTTGATGTTGTAAAAAATAAACTTTTATTGCTTCCACCATTTAAGCAGGTATAGGGCATATCAGTGTAATTTTGACACTAATCTACACTTTGCTAATTCTTTGTAAAGTATAAAAATAACATAAATTCAAATGTTGAAGCTACTTTTCAATATAATTTTATCAGAGGTTTCAGTTGAATGAATCCACCATTTATGCTCGTATACCTCTTTTCAATGTAATTTTGACACATACAACAAATATACAAGACAACAAATTTAAATAGAACCGTAATAAATTGTTGATTCTCATCCACCATTTGTGTAGGCATATGCCTTATCAATGTAATTTTGACACATGTTTCAAACAATTCTAACAGTAACACAATAAATTTAATACAACAAATTTAAACAGATACGTGTTAAATTGTTAAAGTTGTGTCAGTGTTCATCCACCATTTGTGCAGGTATACCCTTTCAAATGTAATTTTGACACGGGTTTCATACAATTCGATGTGTATTCCTATTCTTCGTCCCATGTTTTTTTAAGTCTTCTCTTTACTCTTTTGCCATTTGAATTCTGATTTTTGGAGTGTTTTCATCATCATCATCATTCTCTCACTATGCATTCCTCTTTTTTCTCCTCCCCTATCTTTACTTCTGTTATCTTCACCTTTTTTTTACTTGCACATCCTTTTCCCTACACCTATTCCCCTTCCAGGCTTTAGAATCATATGCAACTGCACTGGTTGCTTTCCTTTAGGACTCTACTCAATTTAAAGGAGCTGTGGACGTAGATTTAGACTCAGTGAATTATGTGCTTCGGAAGAATGCAAGAGGGATTGTATTAACGTTTGATTTCAGCAGTACAGACTTTTTAATTGTTTTGGGTGGAGATGTAATTTCAAGAAATGCATTGAATGTTTTCTGTTGCGCAAAGTTCACCAATATTATAGTTAATACAGTTCCAGACCGCTATGATAACAGGTCGAGGAATAGTTGCGTTGAGAGACTCAATAGGTTAATTGAGCGAGGAATTAGTACATTTAAATCTTCACAAAGAGTAAATAACATCTATTTAAATGACCTGCGCGTTCTTTTGCCTAAAAACCTTGTAACAAACAAGGCTTACATTTGAATGAGCGGGGAAAGGACAATACGCAATTAATACTAGGCTGGTGAGCTTCATCAGTTCCTTCAATTTAATGTCACCATCTCAGCACGGTTTTAGAAGAAGGTGCTCAACCGAAACGGCTACATATAATTTACTCAGAACCGTCTATAACAACGCCAACGAGGGTACAAACACTACATTGCTTATTTGTGACCTCAGTTGTGCTTTTGATTCTGTGGATCATTCGCTTCCTCTGTTGAAGCTGGAGAGGTACGACATCCGCGAGCACGCTCTCGATTTGTTTCGCTCCATATGTCTGGCCGTTTGTCCTTTGTTTCTGTGCGGACGGTCGAGTCAATGGTGGGATCTGAGTGTGCTTCTTGCAATGTTGGTGTTCCCCAAGGCTCAGTGTTGGGATTTGTCCTTTTTAATCTTTTTTCAAAGACCTGCCCCTGTCTATTGATAAAGAAATTGTAATTGCAGATGACATCGAGACCCGTCTGGTTGTGGAACAGCTATCATCATGGTTTGACATTAACCTTGAACCTGTCTAGGACCAATTTTATTGTTTTCATTAATTTCTTGCATATTGATCTGGATAAAGCAATTCTAGTCAACAACTCTGTGTTGGCGCAAGTTGAAAGTGTTAGATTTGTAGGTATCGTTCTTGACCAGCAACTAGACTTTGGAGAGCACACGGAGAACCTCAACAGGAGGCTGTGCTCTATATTTACTCCTTGAGAGTCGTCCATGGCATGGTGAGGCTGGATACTCATAGGGCCTCTCATCCACCATTTGTGCAGGTATACATCTTTTCAATGTAATTCTGACAAATGTTTCGTAGAATTGTAGCAGCAACATAACAGATTTAGTGCAACTAAGTGTTCATTCACTACCTCCTCCGACGAGCTTTTTCCCAGTACATATTTTTGGATTTTTTTGTGACCACATGATTATTTGTAATCCAAATAATATCTATATTTCATTTGTTGATGTGGGCTCAAAATTTATGTTATTTTGTAGCTTATACGTATTTTTTTCTAAAATGTTTTTAGGATATGAATTAGGATCATATAGTTGTATTTCTCCCATTGAAAATCATTACTTGTTGTGTACAACAAATTCATCCTGAATTAATGTTTGATTTCATTATAAAATCTGTGACTGATGAAGCTTCGATGGTGTAAGTCTGAGGACTTTAAAGCTGGGCTGCACTTTCATTCTTCCTTATATCTGTCACACATTGAACTACTACCTGGAACACTCAGAGATTCCCGCTCAATGGAAGACTGCTCTCGTTTCACCAGTGCATAAGAAACTTAATCCAAGTCCATTTTCTAACGTATTCCAATGCTCTTTATTTCTTTCTGAATTTGTCTTTCTTCCCATGTGATATCGTTATCTAAATATACTCTTGTGTTATTTAACTTATTCTTTGATGCCATGATGTTGTGTTTGTGCACCCTATCTGTTAGTTTTGCCTGTATGATCTCTCTATTGGTGCGTTTCTTTATAATTGTTATCTCCCTAACACCACCGCTCATTCCTAGCTCCTTCCCGATCCAATCGTTGAGTTCTTTGACAGTTTTTTATTTTAATGTTATTTCTTTTCTTTGTTCTTTCATATTTTTTGATTTCCATTCATGTTCTGCTATTCTATCTGTGGGGACTTTTTTCTTCTTCCGTCAGCCATCCTCCTTTTTTTCCAACTCTTCCTTCATTTCTTTGATTTCCTGTTTAATCTCCTTCATGCTCTCCTACACCTTCTTAATCAATTCCTTGAACATTTCCCTTAGCTCTTCTATCTCCCCTATATTACTTATAGCCGGTTCACCTGTTGGTCTTCCTGTGCTACTCTTACTTTCAATCACTAAAAAACGCAACCCTAAAATAACTTAATTAATATCTGTTAAATTGTTGAAGTTTCCATGTAATTTTAACATTGGTAACAAATTAAAGAAAAACGTATTAAATTGATAAAGTAGTGTGAGTTTTTATTCACTATTTATGCAGGTAAACCTCTTTTCAATGTAATTTTGACTCAGGTTTCATGCAAATCTAATAGAAGCACAGACTTAATATAACAAATTTAAACAGAAACGTATTTAACTGTGTTTTGTGATAACTCATCCACCATTTGTGCAGGTATATCCCTTATCAATGTTATTTTGACACAGGTTTTATACAACTCTAACAGTAACACAATAAATTTAATACGACAAATTTGAACAGATACATATGGAATTGTTGAAGGTTTGTGAAAGCTCATACACCATTTGTGCAGGTATACCCCTTTTCAATGTAATTTTGACACAGGTTTCATACAATTCTTTATCAGGGACCACATCTCGCATTCAAATTTTATGATTGGCCTAAAGCGTACCCTATAGACATTTATTTGTGTTTTCGTTGATACTATTTTCCTGCTTATAAACATTTGGTTAATGGTGTAGTACAGACTGATGGGTTTTTCTATCCTCTGTTTTGATTAATCTCGCAATGTTCATCTGTATTTTTAAGTATTTTCCAGAATCTGTTCCTTCATACTTTATCAAACGCTTTCTCTAACTCGTTCATGTTTCTTTTCTATTTCTGTTTTAATTCAAAAATATAATCCTGTATGCATTGCTTCATCTAATGCTTTCTTCCAATCTTCTGGTATTTGTTCCTCTCTCCACACTTCCCTCGTTATTTTGTCATGCCCATTCTGATTTGATCTTATCGTGTTTAGGAGCCTTTGCTTAAAGTTTTATAACCAATTTATAAATATTTAATTTTCTTCCCTCTTGTTTTGTGTTATTATGTGTCCTATATTTATTTTCTCTATTCTCCTTCCTTACTTTTTTATTTTGGCTATAGCCAGAACATCTAGCCTTGCTCTTTCAAAATTAAATTCTAGTTCCATTTCTTTTCCATGCAAACTTCTCCTCCCCTATCTTTACTTCTCTTATATTCACCTTTTTTTCTTTCATCTCCTTTCCCTACACCTATTCTCTATCTGACAATATTTCTTCTCTCCCTTCTCTTTGATATTACTGTATTTGTGGTTTCTAGTTTTTTTTCTTCTATATGAAAAAGGTCCTCTACATCAGAAAATTGTTCATTTTCTATGTAATCAACGTACTAATCTATAAAATTATTCACTTTTAATAGAACCGTTAATAGGAAGTCTACTTCAAAACATAATATGGAAATCAAATTAATTTACATTTGAGACTATATGTACGTTGTAATGGACACTTCAAAATTAATCAAAAAAAAATTGCATATATCATAATGGCAAACGATTAAAACATACATAATTATCATGAAACAAAGAAAGTACAGTCGGCAGGCCAACGTGCCTATGTGAATCACGAGATTTCAAGTTGCATATTACTCGTATAACCCTTTTATGAGTCAGAAGCAATACTTGTGGGCAGGTACTTCCACCTCAAAATTAAGTACCAATACAAAGTGCACACCATGAGCTTCAAATCAGAAAGTTGAAAGTTCCCAAAAATTTAACTTAATTGGTCACTGATATACAATTACCATTGATAAAAATTTAATTACGTAAGTGAGGGTGGCTCAATGGGAAACTGCTCTCGTTTCACCAGTGCTTAAGAAAGTTAATCCAACTGAATTGTTTGATATTCGACCTACTAGCATATTACCAACTTTTCAACTTTTCTATCACTGTTAATGGAAATATTATATCTGTAAAAGTAAATTTCTTATCCAACAGAAATCAGAAATGAAACTGTAATTTTGTTTAAAAGATCTTTTCAATTTTTATATTTTGTTCCAAACACTTTAAATAGAGGTATTTTTGTTCAACTTGCTACAAATGTTCATCCAGCTGTCACGTTTGTTACAATACAGATGATAGGTATCATTTGCACTCTCAATCGTGGTGATATAACGTTCTTGGTTCTACTCGATTATTCAAAACGTTTCACTTGCTGAATCTTAGTCTGTTGGCATCAATAATGTATTTCCATGGTTTGAATTCCGATGTTGCATACTTGCTTCATAAATAATACAATTCTAATCAACAAATCTGCGTTGGGGTAAGTTGAAAGTGTTAGATTTCTAGGTATCGTTCTGGACCAGCAACTGGACTTCGGAAAGATCACAGTGAGCCTCAACAGAAGGCTGTGCTCTGCGGTTTACTCCTTGAGAGTCCTCCGTGGCATAGTGAGGCTGGTTACTCCTAGGGCCGCGTATTTTGGTTACTTTCAGTTCTGGGGAGGTTCTCTCCTTTCAAGCTTAATTTTCAGAACTCAAAAAAGGACTGTAAGAACTATATATAAGTTAAATTGCTGGATGCACTGCAGGGAATATTTTCAAACACTACACAATGCTGATTTATGTGCATGATAATCCACACTTGTTTTTTCAAAATCCACAATTACCAAACCAGATTTAGAAAGCACTTTAGGCGTGATCATCCTTACTCAAGCCGATTTCTGAAAAGCATCTTTTATAAAAACGTAAACTTATATAATTGCTTGCCAGATGATCTGAAGAAATCGCCATCTCTCAATATTTTCATAGCAGTCATAAACTAAACTATATTAAATATTTATTATTGTTAGTAAATTAAGTAATTCTGCAGTGTATTATTTTAACTTAAGTGTAATTTAATTACTTTACTTATATTTGAATTTATTTGTATATATTTCGACGGGTCTACTTTTTAAATAACGCGACGCTCTTAAAGATTTTTGCTGTTACTCCATTTTACTAACTGATGGCCCTTAATTTTTGTTGGTGGATGCTTGAAGGCCATCCCTCCAATTAAATACTTGCAAAATAATATAACACACCTACTACAAAATTTAACTAGCCTCCTGATTTGGCCCACAAAATTTGGTCACTATCTCGTAGAACAAATAATGTAATTCTTGACAAATCGTAGCTAATAAATTTATGTAAACTCTGAGTATATGAGAGGGTATAACAAAATGGCTCGTGATATTTAGTGACAGGACTCCCTACGTTGTGGATAATTAAATTTCGTAAATAACCATGGTATGAGCAAGTTACAGAGACAATAAGTAGAGTAAAGCAATGTGGTACTTACTACTTATGACACTCCCTTATTGGCTCAGGCTTCTATATACTGAATATAACATTATTAACAAACACTTCCCTGAAATTGACTTCGAGGATATCCGTAATTAAAATGCAGGAATAAGTTATTAGAGTTATTTATTTATAATCTTTTGTATAGGGGAATGAAACGAGTAAAATTAATTCCACTAACTTGACTACTGACATCCCCTATACAAAAGGTCAACTATTTACAATAATTGATGGAACCAAAACCCATCGAAAAAAAATCCAATGCCAGACTGTCTATTCCTGATTAAAAATTGCTCCAAAACAGCGCTCCACTTCCCTAATAACGAGACCACAGTTTGGGCTGAACAGAGTTTTTATTGCCTTAAGGCGAAAGCTAAACAAATATGGAAATTGTGAACCAACTTTGATTTAATTTCCACAACTAAATAGTAGCACACCACGACGTAATGACTATTAACTATCGCGAACTACCTTGCCAGTTCACCTCCGGAGAACTGTCTTGCTAACTGTGCCAGAAATACCGATCTCGGTACTTCCTCCCCTTCCCCTTAGTACTCAAAGGAATCAAATTCTGGCTTGCTTAGTTGACAGCCCTCCTAAACCTTTTGTATTTTCCTAGGTTCTGAAAAGGGCCTTAATGTACTGCACTAAATTTACTACCACCGATCATTACTTCGGTTATTTTTCTTTTAGCTATTGTACTGATATTTTTAGCACTTTACCGAACCCTACGACAATAGACTAAAATATTTTTAAACACAACCGTTATATTTTTAACTCGAACATTTGATCCCGAAACAATAACTCTATCTTTGTGAAGATATCGGCTTTAAGAAGGGTTCTTCATGCCTAAAACACCTACGTGCAAAATGTATAGTGGATTCGTTATGAAAGGTTTCTTTAAAATTCCCCGGGTTCCTGCCAGCTGCGCGATAATGAATAGTTTTAGATGGATTTTACGTTTAAATGAATTATTAATTATATATTAACATAAACTATCGTCAAAATTTCAAAGCAGTTTTTTCACAATTTGGTGGCACATGGGCCAAATACATTTGTAATGATTTAATTTTTCAAGAAGCTGTTTGATGAAGGAATATACCCTAACACAAGATCCATTATCTTAGCAGTGGATATTTCTTAATATATCATTCAAAATTTTTGTATATAAATGTCAATAAACTTCTTATTCTTATTCTTAAAGTAAATTGGGCGCGTTACAATATGATGACTGTATACATATTAATGTTAAAGATCAATAAATTTATTATTACTGTATTTGTTGTTTGTAATTTTTTCCTTTTTCGTCTGTAATCACTTTTGTTGTAGTCGATTCTAGTCTACAGTTCCTTCTTCTGTGCTTTCTTTATCTTTAGTATCATGTGAGCATGATGTTTCTGTACAATTTTGAATAGAAACGTATTATAGAGCGCTTATCCCCCATTTGTGCAGATATACAGCTTTTCAATGTAATTTTGTTAAATGTTTCCTATTATAGCAGCAATATAACTAATTTAGTGCAATAAATTTAAACAAAAGCATAATTACTTCCGAATTTTTAAATACTTCAGCTTGAATTCAGGATCAGGGTCCACGTCTTACATCCAAATGTTATGATTGTCATAAAAAGTTTATTTTTATTTTCGTTGATATTTCTTTCCTGCTTATAAATATTTAGTTGTTGTGTGATACAGGCTGTTTCTAAGCACTTTGTACAATATTTTATGGATTTCTTTGTAATTGTATAGCGTGTTTGTTATGATGATGCCATTCAGTCTATTTCTTAAATCACCTACATACTCTTCCATTACGTCATTGTATCTTCCTTCCTTTTGTCCACTCTACTGCTGAAGTTGTATGCATATTCTTTTCTATGTTTTCTCTGTTGCTTCTGTTGACAATTTTCAAAATGACTCTAATCGAAACAAAACTGAAAGAAAGTTCGAATTGTGGGAATTCGGTGGCAGCAGCAAATGCCTTCTACGACATTCTCAACGATGATGAAACTTCTCCCTATCAACGCAAACTAAATTAAAACTTTGGATAAGCATCATTTTTCAATAGGAACCAGAGATAAATTAAAAAAAAATGTGGTTGAGGTTCAAGTGATTTTCAACAAAAAAAGAAGGGCCACCAGGGGGTCTGGGGGACATGAAATATTCTCCAGGCATTTGGCTTGCTATTTTCATACTTTTGGCTGGTAAAACATAAATTAATAAAGAATTAAAAAGTGTTTAAAGCTACAATTAAAAGTGGGTAGATAGCAGTGCACCTGGAGGACATTTCATGCCCCCCAGACCCCCTGGTTTTCCTTCTTTAATATTGTTTTTTATTATCCTATTAATTCTTTCTCGTTGTTATGCTTGTTCCATAAAAATATAATAAATTTTCGAACGATATCACACAACTACAACACAAGACATAAGACTCAGGGTGCTTTTCAGCGTGACAAATTTCCAAAGTATATATGGCAGAGAGCCTAATTTTAATAGAACAAAGTGCTAAAATTTGTATCCATTGGAAATAAAAAACTTTAAAAGATTTTCTATTGTTCTACGGGGGTTTATACTTGAGGACGTAACTTTGTTATTTATTAATTAAATAAAAAATAGAAATAAGATAGACACGTATACACCACAAAGACACATACTTAAATAATCGACTCTCTCCTGTATGAATTCATTTGTCAGCTTTTCGTGGAGGTCAGCTATCCTGGTGAATCAATTTCTACCACACACCAAACGGAGAAATTTGTTCTGGGTTCTTTGAAGGTGAAGGTGAATAGCAGCATGGACCTGATGACTGTCTTGTAGAGGCTGGCCTGGGTCTCAATTGAGAGCCCACTACGGCGTTAGAACTGAGGATAGTATGACCTGAGGGCCCTTATTCCAAGATTGCACAGTCATTTGATGTGATGCTTGAAGGTAAATCGAATGATAAACTCGATGATGTTTTCATCTAGTAATAGGTCCAGGGTGTTTTCTGGGGTAGTTTTCGCATGGTCTTCGATCTTGGTAATCTGTTTGCTTTTGTCGAAACCCTTACAAAACCCGAACTGTTTCCTAAATATGAGGGAAGTACAAGACTTTCTAATAGTGTACCGAGAACAAGAAGCGAGGATATTGGTCGATAACTGGAGATGCTGGGTCCCTCTGCGGGGCCCTCCACATTATCATTCACCTTCAAGTCATCATCGTAGATGTCTAGTTGGGAAGCTGATTACTGTGGGGTTTCCAGCTTCTAGATTGTTGGTACTTCCGGTAGGTTTTTAGTTTCTTTCAGATGACGTACATAATATAATCAGCAATGGGTCAATTAAGTCTCAGAAGAAGTATCTTGGTGAGAATGTTAACTTGACGTGCATTTAAGAGGACCTTATTGAAGTTTTCCAGAGAACTGTCGATTTTCTGGATGGATTTCAAAACATTTCTAATGTAGAAATTTTCGTTTATAAATTTTCTGAACGCCGTTTCAATTTGCGGCGAAGACTATTTTTTTCAAAATTTCAGAGGTTGGAGTCTATTTCATCCAGGGTGAAGATATCCTGGGGCTGAAGTTTTCTTGTGGTAACCAGGTCTATCTTGGTTAATAGATATCT
>JAUIMW010001640.1:0-12074 GCA_033557785.1 Enochrus cinctus
TATATATATATATATATATGTATGTATGTATATCAACGAATTTTTTAGCAACTTAAGGATAATGCAACTCTATTTGCATATTCTAATTTTTTCTTAGAGTGTGACTTCTGTCACCGTAGCTTTAAGGTGAGCCCAGAAAAAAGGACGATCTTTCTAAAATTAATAAATTAGCTGTTTGGAAACAGTGGCATCAGACAGTTCGTATGCATATATTCTCTGTCATGGAAATTCCCTGGATTTCCCAATCATATATCTTTGATATAGAAAGTAAACTATCAGATGTATGTATATTTTATTTTATTCATTCTAATATTTGTATGTACTAACCACAAAACAAACAGAAGTTCAACCTAGTACAAAATTTTCACGGCTGCACTGTGACAATTTGGAGGCGCTACCATATCTGTAGTCGTCACACCAAATATTCGACGAGAATAGTATTTATTTCAAATTGACATTATTTAACCACATCGCCATTTCTTGTACCTAATGGGAGTGCAAATTTCTATTATAAAATTTACATTAAGTTGAATTTCTGTTTGTCATATGATGCTACTGCTGTGTTCATAATTTATTATTTACGTATGTAATTGCAAAATATTTCAGATATGGGACAACGAAAATACAAAAGGTATGATAGATAAAAAGCAATAGCCATTTCTAAAGGAAATATATAGTTAAAACGGTTCGTCTGGTGTCGAAAGTGTTATTTTTTTGGATAATATACTTATTTTCTATTCATTTTCATAATTAGTCAGTAAAGTTCTAGGGCCTAAGTATCAGTGGAGTAACTGTTATTGTATATACAGTCGAATTTTCGCCAGTTGACGTTCACATAATCGATTTCTGGATCAATTTTTTTAATGAACACCATTTTTAAATACTTTTGAGGTAAATTAAAAAAACTATTTTTTCGTTAATAACTATTAGTATATTATTTTCAGGAAATTTCGAAAGAAGAACAGATTGAAGAATCAACAAAGGGTCTATTTAGTAATGCAGTAAATGAAAAAAATGAAGGAGGGAACTTCCTGTCATAATATATTAAAAATATATTATACTTCTCTTTTTCAAATAACACTCAAATTACGGCAACGAAAAAGAAGTTGTGGCGAAGAAAATATTGCACTTTAATTTTTTACGCCACTTTTCAGCCAAAATTAATATAATGGATCCCCTGAGTATGTTATAAGATATATTGTTGCAGAATACGGCAGACAAGTATCAGAGTGCTGGTAGAAGAAGGCTATTGCTGGGTTTTGACCTGTTGGTCTTCATAATTTATTTGCTATAAAATTAATGGCAAAAAATTCAACAATACAAGAGAATATATTAATCATTTTTGCGTTCACCACTTTATTTCTTTTTATGTATTATTCCAGAAGATAATACTATTGTAGAAATAAAACGCCTCTATATCTTAAAAATTTTAGCTGAGAGTTTGGAAGAGACAGTCCTAAATAAAAAAAATTTAGTTTGCAACTAAACGATGGCAAATTGCAATTAAAAAACAGGCATAATTATTACTTACAAGTATGTATTGTGTGTGAGAGACGGAGAGTGATTAACTAATGCATTTCCAATATTTTTGCAGGTTTAAGGGAAACCATCTATTACAGATGCTGCAAAATGTCTTTTTGTGCTTTATAGCGAGGATATGTGGAGGAGGTATTTCCAGAAAAGCAATTATGGGATAACATGGAAGAGAAGTTGGTGAAATTTTGTTTTCTCTGTTACTATAATATAAAAAGGAAAAAAATAATTAACTTTATATTTGTATTTACTTCTCCCGCAATGAAAAATTAATTTTATTAATTTTTATTTCCCCGTTGACTTTACTATAGTAATTAAAATTGGTATGATTGCCGGTTTTTAAATCATTGTAAATAATAATCTTAACAAAACGTTTCAGGCGTTAAAAAAATGCCGAATTCTGATATAACGTTTATATAAACACTTTATTTCTTGTTGAAAATTTACTTTCATAACATATTTTAATCAAGCTAAATCTAAAACAAGCCAAATGAAAAGGAACAGAATTTTCAAGTCGCAATGAAAACATAAATATTGCGACCACCTGTTTACGTTGTTTATGACGTCAACACAAGCAACTGTATCCGTAGTCTAGATCTCAGCTAGGGTTAATTTCTTTGGTAACCAAAATTTGGTTACACCACAATCTACCGATGGCCATTGAATTAGCAGCCCGTTTAATCCCCTCTTAAATTCGTATTCTAGACTTATAGATTCCTTGACTTAACTTCACTGCCAATCACTTTCTACCCGCGACTTGGTCTTTCTTTATACCCCAATGGAACTGCCACAGAACTTTTGCCTTAGTAACAACCCCCGTAGTGCTGACTTACTAGTACTTCAGTCCAACCCTTCCGAAGACTATTGCTTTCGTAATCACACCCGACGTACTGACTCTTAATTACCACCTTAACTCTCTCAAACTGCACTTAATAACCACCCCCGAAGAACTGCCTTAGCAACGGCCCCCGGAGTACCGACCTCCGTGCTTCATTCCCTTTTCCTTACCGTTCAAATCAATCAAATTTTGGCTTTATTAGTCGACAGTTAATCACGACTAAGACAGCTAAACTATTATCGATTTACAATACCTTTTGGGAATATCCCAGATTCTAAAGCGATTTTATGGACCGCATTAAACTTGTTACATCCGACCTTATTTAGGGTTTTCTCCGCCGGTTAACCCAGCCAAACGAAACCTATTGTTCAGATTAGCTCTACTATAATAGATTAAAATGTTTTTACGCTCGAAACTACAGTATTAACAAACCTAAAATTATTATAATTTTTACTGTAACAATTATAAAAATATAAAAACAATAAATACTCTTATTGAATTTCTTTTGTAGTTGTCTCTCTTTCTTTCCTGGCAATTTCCTTTTGACTCAATAGAATAACAGGAGAAGTAAAATTCTTTTCGTTTACTTCTTCTCGCAAGTCCTCTCCTTCGTAGGAAAGCAGTGGCGATATTTCAGCAACGTTCCCTTCTACTGTCCCCCCATTTTTATTAATATATAATATACAACGTTGAAAATAATCTCTCAACGGATTACCATACACATTATGTTTTGCAGGATCATAATACGCTAAGAAACTGTATTCTTCTTTGCGAGATCCTTGCCACAAAACAAAATTATCTGATAACGAAAATGCATCAAATAAGAATTTTTTTAAAGAGATAACCCGTTTACTGAATGATTTTGTTAAACGACCATCATTGTCTAAAAAATCACTAGCATAACGCTTTGTATGAACTGGAATCTTATCCATATTTGTTAAAATTATATCTCTTATAAATTTGGTTGTTAAAAAATATTGAGAAATATTTTCAAAATGATAAATTAATTCTGATTTATCTTCACTTTTAAGAAATACAAGTTCAGTTGCGAAATTTTCTTCTGGTTTTATGGTAATTTTTTCGTTAATAGAACAAACAAGCTCTTTCATATCAGCCTCTCGGGATTTATAAACTATTTTTGCTGCACTGTCGGCCTGTTTATGAATACAAAAGCCTAAATATGTGGGGTCTCCTAATTTAACTAGAATATTTTCTGTGCTATATGTCATAATGTATTCTATTTGTCGTTTTTCTAAGTCATCCAATATGAAATTTTTTTTAATTGCTTCAAACACTCCACCTGAACCGTCTGTATCTACCAACAGCTTACATTTTTTCTCTAGTAAGAGTTTTCCTTTAGAATTAAAAGACGGTAATACTGCCTGTTCAAAAAAAATAACATTCCTGCTTTTTAGTCCAAAAAAATTACGTGATTTAAAAAATTGTTCGATAGATTTTATTTTATTTGGATGGCACAAGATGTACCAAGGAATCTGACATTCCTTACTGACTTTTTTCAACGCTAGTTCTTGTAATTTATGTATTTGTTCAGCTTGAAGTTGAAATAAAGATTTCTCAGAAGGCAAGCCAGGGAAAAACATTCCGTCTAATTCTTTTGGTGTGCTTTCATTTTCAACTAACATTACTGCTATTTTCCCTGAACCAATGACATCTAATCCAAGTTCTCTCAATTCTTCAAGATTATTTTTGCTCAAGTTCCTAAAATATGTGTATTCATTTTCTTGTATAGGTCTTACATTGTCTACAATAATACTTCTATTTTCATACTCAACACATGTTTGATATTGATTTTGTAAACTAATGAAATCAAAAGATTTTATGTGATCTAAGAATTCAGCTTGGAATTTGTAATCAAGCTGTTTGTAAAATCTTAGAATCTGATTTTGATTAATGCTTTGTAATGTCTGACAAAGAGAATCGTACTTGCTTTGCATTTTTTTTTTGTTGCACTTACATATTACAATCGTAGAAAATATAAGTAATAAAATAGCTTGTTGTGTCGATTGACAAATTAAGTTTCTTATTCATGTGAATTATTTAATGAGCAACAAAATTTTCAAAACAGAAATGATCTCGTGTATAAATAAGATGTAAGCTTATAATTATTTTTTATTCATTATACTGATCTTTATTAATTCAAAAATAGTAACACTACATTTTTGTAATAGCTTAAAGATGAAATTATGAAATCACTTTAAAACTTCAAATCTTGACAGGTGAAGAATTACTAAAGAAATGTACTAACATAATAAAAGTAATTTAATAGTGCAATTTTTTCAAATTTATTTAAACATTGTTACGCTAATTAGTGTCTAATAGTGGGATTCTATGATTTCTGTAAGACCTATAAGAACAAATGTAATGTATCTACTAAATCTGTCTATAATAACCCATATAATAATTTATAGATATTTTCGAATAGATCTTACAGAAAAACTTCTCACCATTAATCATTGTTAAAATAATGAAATAAACACCAATTAATATAAACGTTTAAACGGATTTAAAAACAAGCCTATGTGTACTAATATGAATGCAATAATGTTATCAATCTCACTGACATCCGTGGAAGCAAGAACACTACATTATACGAGTAAAGGAAATAGAATTAAATTAAATATTTACTTATATACAGTATGTCCATTGTTCGAGAAAAAATCATTCTTTAGAAAGAGTTTTGCTTCGCCTAAAATGTCTTCACCCGTACTCAAAATGTAAAAATTATAAACAAACATTAATTTTTGAGTGAAGTACCGTTAAGAAAGAAAATATTAATTCTAACATCATTAGAAGTTTAAATATGAAATTTTATAATTGTATCTTAAAGTTGAAATCTTTACTCTTCTTTATACTAAACTTTATGATTTGAAAACATTTAAGAATGAAAATATCGTTTTGGGTTCGTTTCCTACTGTAGGCAAAGAATAATTTAACCCCTTCACACCCTGTGTACATTGTAATTTTCTGTTTTGAACTACTATGATTCTCTTTCAATTAATAATAATAATAAATTTATTGACCTTTAACATTAATATGTGTACAGTCATCATATATACAATACATATATATATATATATATATATATATATATATATATATATATCATGAAGTATGTACATCATAATGTACATTAGGTTCCAGTCGGTAGAAAGAAATGTACCAAGTTTTGCTTTGAATTCTCTGTAATAGGTTGACAATTTATGGAAATATTTGTTACAAAGTATTTTTATCCGCTACGATAGAGAAATTATTATAAATGTTGGAAAATGGGGAATTATCGGATATAAATGCGAATATAAGCGTGCTAGATACAGAACCCACTAAAAAAGAATGTCAAAATAAGAAAATTGCGCGATGGAATAAATAAACAACTAATCCACCAAATTTTGAATATAAAGAGAACGACAAGAACGGCGATTCAGTAGTACCAAATCCTATAGAATACTTTTCTAAATATATAACACCTGAAATTTTTGAACAAATGGCCGAATATACAAACTATACGCACATCAGCAAAGAAAATCTCAATTCAAACATGCAAATACTAGTGAAATTGAGACGTCACACGGCTTGTATATTATAATTTGATGCCTTAATAAATTTCCACAAATATAAATGTACTGGAGTTCCATCCTCGGTAAAAATGTTTTTTTTTAAATATCAAAAAATAGATTCTTCCAGCTACGAACAATGCTACATTTGGTCAATAATTTAGAAAGACCTAACTCTTGTACGGATAAATTTTACAATGCCAAGCCTATTATGGATGCAGTACTAAAGCGCTGTAAAGAATTGAAAATTGGACAAAATATTTCTATTGACAAACAAATTATTCCATTTACAGGAAAAATAAGTATGTTACAATATGTTCAAAATAAATCTTGTAAGTGGGGATTGAAAATTTTTGTTTTAGGTAGTCGGAATGGTCTTGCCCACAATTTTATTGCATATCAAGTACTACTGAAATGGAAAAAAAGAAGCTCATAGAGAATATTTTGACAATTATTTTAATTCATATGCTCTTCTTTTGCGATTACTAGAAATGAAAATGTATGCTGCTGGTACAGTTCGTTTGAATAGACTTTATAAAAAAAAGAAAAGGCGCTATTCCGAAGGCCTAGTTAGTCAAGATGGCATTATAATGGTAAAATGGCTGGACAATAAACTGGCCCATATGGCTTCTAACTTTCTTGGCACTGGAAGAACAGATAAAGCTAAACGGTGGGATAAGCAACAATGAGCCTATATTAAAATTGACAAACCTGATGTGATCAGGGAATATAACAAAAGCATGGGAGGAATTAATTTTAATCAAATTTAAAAGAATTTAGTTGCTGCGAGAGAAGATCAATGACAGAAATTCAGTGCGATATTGTAACCTCTACGACACTAAATATTATATTATAATAGAATATTTTTATTTTTTTACTAATATTTCGTAAGATCTTATGAAAGTGGCAAACTTTAATTTAGGACCAGATATCCATTAAAATATACATTTAAAAAGTATAAATAAATAAATATTTACGTTAATTTTAATATGAAATTATTTTTTTACAAAAAAAAATTCGGGTCTGAAGGGGTTAACGGAATAGTTAATTTTTTATTTGATTTCTTTTTTAATTCAAGAAAATATTGTTATTTTATGATTACTGTAATAAAAAAGATTTTTTTTATTATTATCACTAAATTAAACCTCAAGAAAAGTAAATTCAACTTTGAGAAGAAATAGTAAAATTTCATATTTGAGCTTTTAATGATATTAGAAACAAATTCTATGAATGCCAACGCCAATGGTAGAGTATATTCCTTAGTTCTGCTGATCACTTCTCTTATGGTTTGAATGTAATCCATGTTGATAAACCCACTCCGAAAACCTGCCTGTTCTTTTGGCTGCATGCCCTAGAGAAATGTATCTGACTACCTCGCCGGAGGAAACATCTTACTGTCATCTGTTTAACTTTTAATGTACAGTATAGGCAACTCAATATAGTTTAAGAAGTCAGCAAATGATCGACACAGGCAACCACATTATCATATATGAATAACGGAGACACCTGAAGTCTCTCTCGTCATATTAAAATATAGTAATATGTTTTGTAGCTGTAGCAGGTAATAAAAGAATTTCGTGTTTAACTAAATGTCAGAACTAAACGTTATGAATGAATCAGTTCCATTTTATGAAATCATCAACAATAGCGTTTCCATCACTATTGCAACGCGAAAAGCGACATAAAAATCGACTTATCATTGATTAATTCGTGGAATTGCAAGACTGAGTAATGTTTCTGCTAAAAAGATTTTTTAGTCATTTTGACAGACGGTACAATTGAAAAAATAAAACAAAATTAGGTATTGTTTACAAGGGAGCTGTAAGTATTGGTAAGCCTCATCCCGTAGCACAAGTGGAATTGAGTGGTGGATCGAAAACGCAAAAGACATGAAGACTGGTCTAGAATTGCAGCATACTAGACTTTTTCGAATAATGCATTGAACCATTCAAACTTTTTCAATGGCATTAAAAACAAAATGTCGGAGTTCGTAATTCCAACGAAGGAATAGCAAATTGCTTAAATGAAATTTTTCAATAGCAAATTTCAAGCTGTGGTATGTAGACCAGATGTATAGCAGCTTTGCTCTGACTTTTATGGGATCATCGTAAAAAACTTGCTGGAATTTCAAGTAAGAACATATTTAAAATTATTTTGCAATCAGTAAAGTATGTTTGCTTTTGGACTCAGGATGGGCACTGCAGCTGGAACTCAACATTAACAAGTATTCTACGATGAATGAATCAGCTCACATTCCCCTGCCGAAGTGTATTAAGAAACGCAATCCCGTTATTATCATCCAAAATGGAGATAAAAGTTTTTTAGTGGTGCATCCTAGCCGCTTTCCACCAGAAAGAAAGAAACGTGTAAACAGCTGTCTTCCTAAATTTTAAAGGTATTGGTTTTCCTACAGAACTAGTAAACATTCCGCTATTAGAGAATTTAAATAACATATCAGTTAACGTATATGGATTTTAAGATGGGGAAATTTTGGAACCCTTATATTTCGCACAACACAGACGAGAGAAACTCGTAAACTTATTACTAATTTCAAATAATCAGAGAGGGAATCATTACTGCTACATTAAAGATTTATCGCGAATTGTCGGTTCACAAATTAAAAGAAAAAAAAAGATAATGTCTATGTGATGGCTTCTTATGTAATTTTTCTAATGAGGAGAAGAAATCAAGAGCATGATTGCAATCATTTTGTTGTAAACCTGCTCGTCGTAGTACCAAGTAAGGATTGGTTTGGTAGTACAGGAGCAGCACACCTATACATATAATATAGACTCTATATTACAGAGTGCCAAAATCACTAGGCAATTACTCTGGTATATAGTTAAAAACCAATGTGCTACTTGCAGCCGATGTATTTGAAACATTTGGCGATGTTTGACTGCATGCCTACCAATTAGACCATGCCCAAAATTAAACAGCACGTGGACTGGGATGCTTTATTAAAAATCGATGCCTATGCCGGTTAAAATAACTTTTAACCGGCATAGGCATGCACCACTATTAAGAAAGGTAATCAAAGAAGTGTTGCTACATGCATGAAGAGGGTAGCGGTAGTAAACAATACATTTTCCCTAATATTTAACCCTCGACAACCATCTTCTTTATTTCGATGTAACAAATGTATATGAGGCTAGTACCTATAGGTCAACCCTTATCATTGAGTGCCAATTTTCGCTGCTATTCAAATGCAAAAAATGGGGATGATAATATTATGTAGGTTCTACTATTTTAGACAATTCAAAATTAATCACGTATGATTTCTGTTATAATTTCATTAAACCTAAGTATGGGGAAAAATTAATTTGTAGTACATGGATGCCGATTCATTTATTTTGGATATTTTCACAGACAATTTCTATGATGGCATCAAAAATAATTTGGAAAAATTTGATACTTAAATTTATAATCTAGATAAAAAAATTGGGGCACTGATTCCTTCGTCTATGCTGGGTAAAATGAAAGATAAAACAGTCGGGAAAATTATTCATAAATTTTATGGTACTGGTGCCAAAATTTACACCGTCGTTGCAAGAATGTCATTTATATTAAACTATATATGAAAAAAATGTACTTTTAAATCAAATAATAAAGAAATTACAACGAATTTAGTTGCCCTCAGTCGAAATACGTTCATTATAAATTTAGGGATTAAATTACATGAATATGTAATAAAACATTTATCGCATTTAAGATTTAAGACAATATATAATTTTAATAAAAACTAAATTTGTTTTAATTTATTTAAAAATGCATCTTTAAGAATACTTCAATAGTTTTAATTCTATTAAAAAATCTAACACTATCTATAGCCATCTGCTCCTAATCTCTTTTCCTCTTATAGTCCAAAATGTAGGTGGTGGGAGGTAAGTAGAATCTAACTTTTTCATATCAATATTTGAAATTAACCAGTAAAGGTACTATATTATTATTAAAGCAGTACGCTGAAGTTTCTACTAGAAAGATAGTCCTAGTAACAAACTCTAATCTACTATTACACGAACCAGATTTTCTAGATTTATTCTGTTTCGAGCAATTGGTGACAAATATACGTGATTTTTAAAATCTTTATTTTTAGTGTTAAATGTTTGCTTCATTCTAGCTAAGAACTTGAATGTATAAAGAATGTATAACAATCCATGAATTTGAATTTTTTGATAATTTCAAACGTTTTCATTAGTCCGGTATAACATGACGGACAATGAACCAACTAAAGAACATTTACGTCACTGCAAGCTGTTTCATTTTCGATCGGGTCTTAATGCAACGGTTGCAACAAAGAAAATTTGTGATTTGTATGTAGTTAATTAATTGAAAGTTAATGAGCACTAATGTTGGTATAGAAAATTTTCAATGTTTATTTTGACTTGTTTTATAGGATCGAAGGGTTTGTTAACGACGCTTTAAACACCAGTGGAAACGATTCCCAAACTGAGTATCCAGAAAACAGCAAACGCTTATCCAACAGTTCAAAGACATCTTCAAGAAATTAGGAAGGTTTATATGGTGGGTATATGACTTCCACATCTTTTGTTGGAGATGAATAAAGATCAACGGCGTACAAATTGTACATCTATTTTGTGCAGACAAAGAAATGATTCGTTTTTATGAAGGATTGTTATTAGTGATGAGAAATGGATCTTGTACAACGGCAACAAGCGTCCTAATCAAAGGCTTTCTCCAAATCAACTAGCCGCACCCACTCCTAGACCATCCTTCACCTTAAAAGTGATATTGTGCGTTTGGTGGGTCTGTGGTGGCATAACTCATCTTGAACTAATGAAACCAAAAAAAAAACAGTTACAGCCGAATTGAATAGATTACACAACCAATTGTCGGTTAAACGACCAGTTCTGGTCAATAAGAAAGGGGTTGCAACATGATAATGTCAGGTCGGTTGTAGCAAAATTAGCTTAAGAAAAAATAAGGCAACTAAACTGGGAAGTTTTATCACATTCTTTAGACATAGCACCATCCGATATTTATTTGTTTCGGTCCACGAAACATTCCCTGAATAATGAAAATTTTAAAAATGTCGATGATGTCGGAACTCACCTAGAGCATATTTTTCTTCAAACTATACTTAATTTTATAAACATTTAATTGAAACTTTACCAACAAGATGGTAAAAGGTTCTAGAAACGATGGAAATTACATAATGTATCAAAAATAAAAATAAATGTGGTTAAATTTCCACTTAAATAATTGATTATTTATGGGTACCTCTAATAGTTTAAAGTCGGTTCAGTCTTGTCTTCGCCATAATAGCTACGCATAAAATTCAAATTCAGATTATCGTATAAATAACATTCAGAATTAATAAATAATTTTAAGTTTCGAATGTTACAACGATCAAATAAAGACGAATAGTTTACTTTATCGTTTTTCCTCTTAGTCTGTAACCCAATAAAAAATATCTTGGTCTCTCTATGTAACTAGAGGTCTTTATGGCACAAGTCTCCGTTATATTAGTACTTATAGATGGTAGCTCTTGTATATCCCGCGATCTGAAGTTTATGGTTTGTGATTTTTTCATAGCATCAAGTAAATCTATTTTAACTTCTTCATTAACACTAACATGTGGAACGTGCCATTCAACTTTGTTAATGTTGATCTTGCAAAAACCTTCCTAATCGGTTAATGAAACTAAATTTTCATCGTGGATACAATATCAACATCTCGTACTTTATCAATCTGTATACCGTTCAGCTCGTAGCGAGTTTCACCCAACATAAAAACGAATATGACTTTCACTCCAATCTTGTTTTTATGAATACTGCCCTTAATTTAACATCAAAAAGACATCTCGCCACATTCTTTAATAATAATAATAGCAGCTTGCTATCAAGTATGGATTGCTTGGTAAAGATTCCCCACCATATTACAAATACGAGCCTCGACCAGTGCTGGAGTCCGAGGAGTACGTGTTGTCTTGGGACAGGCCCATAATCACCGACAGAACCGTTGACTACAACAGGCCCGATATTCTACTGATTAAGAAGAAGGAACAAACGGGGACCATCATAGATATTGCGCTACCACTCTCCCACAACATCACTAAGACGGAACGAGAGAAGATACTGAAGTACGAGAATCTGGCGTTTGATTTGAAG
>JAUIMW010001641.1:0-12074 GCA_033557785.1 Enochrus cinctus
GCGCGTCTTTTTGGCTGCGATCGTGACTTTCTTAACACAACAGCTTTCAAAGCAAGGCGACTTGGTAGAAAATTGGCATTGGTACTGTGATGTGAATGGAGAATGTGTAAACCTTAATTATATGTTTTTGTTGCGCACACCCCTTAGGGGGGCGCGCCCCACAGTTTGGAAACCACTGCCTTAGATATTGCATTCTGGGTGCCACTGGATGTATACATTTATTTACTCACACTTTATTAGTAATTTTTTTGTATTATCACACGTAGGTATTCATATCTCCATGAATAAATTCAGGGTCAACAAAAATCCTTTTTTGTTGCGCCTTAATAACATCTGCCTCCAATAAAATCGCGATAAAAAACACTTTACTAATCGACTGACGACCGTTTTAAATGAAATGTTACAAAATGTTACATGAAATGAAAATGTTACAAAAAAGATCAAACAAAAATTAATCCTGTCAAATTTATTAATTTTCGTAATATTTTATTATCCAAATAGCAAAAGCATTATTTCCTTTAACAAACAAATGGGCAAGCTTTAGTTGCTTTTAAAGCAGACTGTTTTTTGCGGTTTATTAACACATGCGATTTTTTACCCTCGTTGTCTCGTCCACAGCAATACTCGAATAAAGTCGTAAATAAACCGCACGTGTTGAAGACAAAAAATGTTTTCTTTCATTTTAGATACTCTATGAGGTCAAGTTTAACATATCATATGTATTTAAACCGCACCAATTGCAGTGATACTAAAACTATTGAATTTACTGGAAATTTTAAGATTTGTTAAATATTTTTTTTAAAGTTATATTTTCTACATTTATCAGTAAACAAATGTTCTGTTAAATTTTCGACTATAATTTTGTAATTTAATTGTTAATTGTATATAAAATTTACACCTTCCCCATTGTGCAGCTGCCAAATTGCTTTCTCATCTTTTGCCTAGAAAATTTAGTGCTTAATAAAAAAAAAATATATATTATTAAACTATTCCTGTACGCCTTGTAAAATAATGCTACGCACCAGTCGGAATAGTTAAACTGTCAAGATGTATTTAATTTAGATACAATTTACATCAGCAGCATGTTTAAATCAGTAATATGTGCGTTGATAAAGCCACATTTCGTTTTATAAATTTAACAACTGACAAATAAAGTAAATAGAAGACACAAAGCCAACCCTACTGTTTTTATACTTGGATAATGTACACATACACGTAGAAATTGTTGCAGATATTGAAGATAGATATTTTTTCCCTCCCTCCGGTTTGGTCCGCTCATTTTGGCTGCGTTGATATCGACATGTTTCCATTATCGCTTTCCGTGGGCGTAGGTCGAAACGTGAAAAAAAAAAACAAATTCAAAACATTGCAAAACTGTTTAAGAGGGTTCGGCCAAAAAACCTCCAGAACTTTCCAGGTTGAAAAATAAAAAAATTGGCTTTTTCGAAAGAAGAGGCCGAAAAGACCCCTTAAAGCGGGAATTTCTCAAAATACCTTCTTAGTGTGCTCTCCGAAAAAAATTCAAATTTCAATTTAAAACTAACAAAATTCTTAACCCTCTTGATTCCTAGACACCAGGCATCAGCACCCTTATTTTAATTTTCTATCTCTATTTGAGTTCTTGAAAAAAAAAACGCTTGTTTTTTCCATTAAATTATATTATTACTATTAAATCATTCTACATTACTTGAAAGTAAATATAGGATTCCAAGTTTGAAGGATTATTTTTCAAATTTATGCCGAACGTGCCCGAAAAACGTAATATGTTCAGATGATAAAATGTGCGTTAATTCAACAAGGAGCTCGAAATTGCAATGGTCTTAATAGCTGTTGCGTACTTAGATAAATAATTTAGATCGGCATTGCATGTCAACTCATTAGCTTTTCACTGAATGTGTTGTTTATAAATTAAAAAAATTAACATTCAAAGTATATTTAAACACCTTAGAATAACATAGGCAGTCTCTTGATTAAAAGTTTTGCAATATCAACACCAATTTCACCATTTTAATATTAACATGCTACTATCTATTCAGCTGTCTAGTAATTGGACATTTTGTGAACTCTTCCCTAACAAAGGAGAACCGAAATCTGTGAAAAATATCTCTTCAAAACAGAAGCACTTTTTGGTACATCAGTGAGAAAGCGAACAAAAATTTGATTTAATTTATTTTTTAATACGGCACAATAAGATTTGTCTTACTTTCCAACCTTGGATATTTAAAGTATTTTAACTTCAATTCGTAAGCTAGACCTAATTCCGCAAGTTACAGTTTTAATTAAGTTTTATATTATTATTCAGAGAAACATGTTAGCACTTTGTTCACTTCACCGCTGAATCAGAATTGTCAACTTTATTGTTGAAAGGCCCAGCAAGTAAATTGAAACAGTATCTTCTTCGTCGGAGGTCGCCGTAGGAGTGATATTGATTGTATTATATGAAACTCGTTTCGTAAGCCTTAATGATGTTGCATTCCAAGTAGGGACTCAACGAGCTGCAGTATCAACAGATATTTCTTTCGAAATGATAAATGGCATCTCTTTATGATTCTTATATTTGCATACACCATAAAGGTTTCTAATGTACGTTTTTGTGTAATTATCATTAATAAAACACTTATTCATACACGAGGATTCGACATCATATATATATAAAAATGAATACAGGCCATTACTATTAATTTTTGAATGCATAGAACGCTCTTAAACGTTTGATGTCCAATAGAATATAATATATTGGATATTTGAGCAGTAATTGATTTCGATTCATTAACTAAAGAACTGATATTTTTAATGTAGGCGTAGTAACGTATGAAATAAAATTTATAGTTTGAAATAAAATCTGCGATTGTTATTTATATATTATCGTGGTCTTAGACGTATAATAGTTCTACCGACTCTTGGAGATATTGCTCACTTCATTTATTCACTTATTTACCCCCTATTACATTACATTAAAAGTGTTTAACTGAATAAATATTTTAAAGCAGATATAAATGCTCAAAAATAAATAAATAAATAAGTAAATAAAAGTCCTACGAGCATATTAAATTTCAAAATTTATTAGAAAGTGTGTGAAATGTAGGTCTAAAACACAAGGTCCCTTTTATTTCATCAGAATAAGAATGCATGTTTTACTTCACACCTTCGTTCTGGTACCAAATCATTTTCCTGATTATTCGTAATAAGAACGAAAACTTTAATACACATGCCAATGTGTGCCCATTAAAATAAATACACTTTTAAAACGCCAATATATTAAAGTTACATAACCAAATTTTATCTTAGAATTATTATAATTTAGTAAAACATATTTTTAACAATTATTTTGATAAATTTAATTGTATAATTTTATTGATGCTGTTTATTATTGTTTTGTTTACACATCAAATACACAAAATTTAAATAATAATTTTCTTGAAATTTACCATCTTCATTAATATGATCCGGCATCCTTCCTTGCTTCAAGAAAATGTAAATACTAATAATAATGTATTATCATAATCAACATTAGAATATTATAAAATATCATAGACAATTTCTTCAGTTACCTGGAGAACATGCATTACATTATTTCCCCAGATTAAATTCTGTGTGACCATTTATTCCGGATAAAACGATGTGTATTCTTAATGAGTCTCCAATTGTAGACTTCCTTTAGAAGCGGTGATTTGAAAAATTTATGAGAAAGAATGATATTATAAAGCGATATAAACATTAATTCTTCCATTTTATGATTATCTGTCTACTTTTAATACCATAATTTATCTCATTTTGAATGATTTTTTTGTCTTCTCCTTGCTATTGACTGGATAATTAATAAAATAAAGTAGCAAATTATTACAAAATATGTAACTAAATACTAAGAAGTAACTTAACAAAGAATAAAGACATGCATATCTTTATTTGTATATGCTCTAAATCCATACGGATCACAATTTAAAAATCTTAAATTATTAATTAGGTTTTCGTAATATTTTAATATTCAAATAGTCGTAGTATTTTCTTAAAATTATGCATAAAGTGTATATATTCTGCAAAAATTACAAATAAAAGGGTAAACTTTAGTAGATAGATTTAAAGCAGATTTTTTTTGTGGTTTATTAACACATGTCTTTTTTTAATTCCCATTCTTTCGTCCACGGTAATTCTTGAATAAATTCGTAAATAAACTTGTTGAAGATAAAAAAATGTTTTCATCCATTTTAGATACTTTGTAAGGTCAATATCATATCATATGTATTTATATGTGTTACCAAAACTATTAAACTATAACTGTATTTTCAACATCTATCAATATACAAATGCTTTATTGAATTTTCGACTATAATTTTGTAATCACTTTGTATATTATTAATATATTCTAAATATCAGAATTATTTGCTGAAATGTATATTTGATATATTAATATTTATATTGGCACACGATTGTAAATCTAACCTGTCAAAGTTTAATGATTTATTCGAATTTAAATAACTGTTAAATTAAAATGCAAGCATGTTCTTGGCAACTTAGATTTCCTATTCTAAAAAGTGACCATAAATTACCACATTCTCGTCCGTTAGTTGAAAAAATATCTACATATTAATGACCTATGCTAAACTCGAAACCTTATATTTCTGTTTTGTTAAAAAAAGCTCGCGACTTTTGACCTCTAATAATACAATTATGTTAATGAATACGTTTCATTAACTTACCTGCTAATTAAACCTAGAGTGGACAATTTAGTATGCTGTCCCATACTTTCAATACTTTTTAAATGAGAATACTATTTTTTTCTTTTATCTTTATAGCATATGCATAACCAGTTTTTAGAACATCAAAAATCGCAAAAAATATGGTTCTACTATCTCATTCACTCAAGATTGAGTAAAAGTAGGTTCTTAATTTATACCGCATTCCAAAGTGATTTGTTTTCTTTCTACCTTCTTACTGTGTGATTACAGAGACTCACATGCAATTAGCCACTTAAGACAACATATATAACATGTATGTATTAATGTACTAAAATAAATACTAAAGAAAAGAAAGTATCAATAATTTACATTCCTTTTATAACGAAGTATAAAGTAAACTAAGAATTATAAATGTCAAAGAACTATTCAATTAGGTATATTCGCCTGAAGACAATCTCCTTGTTAGATCTCCCTATGCCATCGGCGAATCAAATTACACAAATAAACCAATTGTTTGTATTTATGTAAAACTCAAGAAAAATACAATCCAATTATTATAGAAAATAAATATGAATGAAAAATAATCTTAGAACGATATTTAGAATCGTAATATTGAATTGTTCTTCAATAAACACAAGTGTGTCAAAGGGTGAACAAATTTTACGCAAGGGCATATAAAGGGTAGGCTAATTACAGTTTAATAGTTAGGCACTTAAATTAATTACAATAAGCATTTAATTTAGAGAACATAATAATAAATTTATTAACATAATAATTTGTTAGGAGTACAATTAAAAGCTTGACTGTTTCAGTTTTAGATACCATTCAACCTATTTATTTTCCATTTTTTACCAAAAAGAAATGTTTTCAACGTAGATGAATATGTAAAAAAGTGTATGTAAACAGGAGAATTGAATTTGTACTTCCTATGCTTATGGAAAAGTTGTGCTAAATAAAAACTCTGTAATATATCTTACAAAGATTTATTGCAGGTTTTGCAATTGCTTTAGAATACCATAGTAATATATTTTTTCTGAATTCTATGAGTTTAATATTTAAGATTGTATAAATTGTTTAATTTTTAATTAACTACTTTGATTTATACCATTTTTTATTGAAAAAATTTTGCATTAGAAGATGCATCGAACAATTTTTTTAAGTCGAGATACATATGTATTTTCTAGCTACGATCGAAACTTCGCATTAAAAAGTAACACTTATAGATTTGTCTCACAGACACAGTGGAAGCCTGTTATAAAGCAGGTTTGCGGCGAATGTGTCCGATCTGCGTTTCATGCTAACCACAGTGGAAATATATAATATGCCTTAAGGCGCTTGCGTGTTCGTTAAAAACTGTTTTATTATAACTGCATTCTACTGTATTTAATTTTTAATCAAAATAGTTACGAAAGTTGAAGTTTTCAACAACACAAGATTATGATGTACACCAAAACGTATAAACATACATATTTAAATTGTAGATCACTTATTTTAGCAGAAAAATTGATTTTTTTATCTAAATCTTCTTAATTTTAGTAATAAAACATAAAAAGAAGTAAAAAAATGTTACCAACTGGTAATTGAATTTCCTAATTTGATTAATATAAATAGAAAAGATAGGATGTAATTATCTATCAAAATGTTTTCTTTAAATTATGTAGCATTATAATAACGTACTTAATATAAAGCTCAAATATTAACCTTCTACTAGCTAATTAATATTTAGCGAATATCAGAGTATCCAATTTAACATGTACGATAGATGATGTTCTCAATATGCTGTCGGAAGTAACGTTGCAAACAGATTATTACATTAAACATGTTTTGTAAATGTCTATATTGACATATGGAGCATTCATAGGAGAATAAATATCATTTTATACGTGATTGTATTTGTATACATAGGAGCGCGTATATGTGGAAAAGGGGTACATCCGCTTTTTCGTTAAATCTGAATGTCTTTGAAATGTATAAATACCTATTTTAACACAAATTTTCTTTAATAATTTGTTTTTATATTTTATTTATATGACGTAAATATATATGCGAGTTAAAAATCGAAATCAAATGGAAATGTTCATAAAAGCTCATGTAGAATCTTTGGCAGTTATATCGACGACTCACTGTAATAATAATAACAAGGCGAGACCATTGAACACGTAATCGGAGGATGTCCGATGATGTCTGATACTATTTACCTAGGCAGACACAATCAGCTTGTCAAGATAGGTTCTTCCAATATAGGCAAAAGCCGGTAATAGAATCGGGAGAATACATGTATAATCACCGACAGGACCTTTGACTACAACGAACCGGATATTCTGCTGATAAAAAAGAAGGAACAAACGGAGATCATCATAGACATTGCGGTCCCACTGTACCACAACACCGGTAAGACCGAAGGAGAAAAGATACAAAATCTGGCGTTTGATTTTGAGTCTGATGAAGGGATCAAGACGAACAACTTTTATAAGAAGGGCCAGTAAATTTTCTGACGTAAATGTTGAAACTAAGGGTCAACATTTATGTCGATAAGTGCATTCAAAATATAAAAATAATAATTAATTCCCGCACGAAAAACACGTTTTGAATATTAATATCTAATTGTGCTTATTTTAATTATGTCTTGGTGTTTTGCGTCACCACAGTCCGAGCTCAACTGCCCGTTGTAAAGTCATCGAAACCCATCTATCACAATTCCTATATACCTCCTTAATCCTTATCCTTTATACACACCAGCAGGCAGTAGCTTCTAACTATACCTTCGTGGATTCCGGGTTACGGTAGTCCAGGATACCCTTTGCCTGTCGTAAAAGGCGACTAACAGTGCGCAATCACCATGATGGAGACGCCGAGTAAAAGAAAAGGGAAAAGGCCGCTACCTGGAGAACGCCAAGGCATGTTTGGGGCTGACATGGCAGCTTACGAACTATCAGTGGCAGGGAGCTGAGGAGGTTATTCAACAAACGACAGCTGTACAAAACAATTGATAAGTGGAACCATTGGACAGGACATTGGCACAAGATCATAAACCCACTCTACCTGATGGCTCGTCAGCTATTATGAGGAGGGCTGCTGTTAGGGAAGAAGATACCAAACGTATCAAATACACTCGAGAGATGAACATTGAAATTCTCTGAGCATTCTGCTGCGTGAAAAGTTGTCAAAGCGATCCCGAGGTCTTAAGTTTACAAAGACACACCGGGATATGCACGTAACGGAGCAGATCACAGAAGACTGTAAGAACGTCATCGTTCGAAAAAATAATTAAAATGGATGTAAGAAAAACTGGAAACGTCCTTCAGCATCAAGATGCGTATCAACAAAATGAGTCCAAACGATAGAAAGAAGCGGAAAATGGCCATGCGCCTCAACAACATCAACAAAGAGATGATGGTCCAAAAAGAGCAACAAAATTTGCTAAATCAAAATCAGCAGGATATCAAGGAGAAGTTATGATAGCTTACTTTGAAGAAACTACGCCACAGAGTGACAAAGAATTCACCGCAGGTTATGGAAACTGGGAAACGTACTGTCGGCGGAGAACACTATAGGAGGCATACATCTCCTATTGAATTGCGTTACACTAAATGTCCTGGAACTGAACGGACGGAAAAAAAAGAACCAGCGTGGAAAAGAAGATTCGTCAAGAACACAGACGGCATGAGAGCATGAGCCTACATCATAAGAGTTCTTGAAAGGAGATCCTTCAAAAGGAAGGTCAGAGATGTAGCAAGAAGAGACAAGATTGGCATGACACTTGAAAAATTAATAGACTACAAGGAACAGCTAGCGCAGAAAATCAAGAGTTAAGGTACAAGACTAAAATGCTACGAAACGAAATCACCAAATCATATAAGTAAAACAGCGAATTCGACACTTTCCGTCAAATGGAGCAAAAAGAGGAACACCAGGATAAATACGACTTGGACCTGAACAAGTTCGAATAATATTGGGAAGGTGTTTGGCCCGAAGAGAAAAAGTACAGCAAGACTCCAACAATTGGTAGACTCCAGGGCTAGATGGAATATACAACTTCTGTATCAAAACATTTTCATCTACCCACAAGCATCTTGCATATTCACTCACAAGAGCCTAGAGGATCCTGCGGGTATTCCTGATTACCTCTCCGAGGGAAGCACCTTCTTACTCAGGGTGGATCCTAGGAGCCATAGGTCCATTAAATGTCGATAGTCAACGAGCTTTTCACAGCTTTAGTCAATGACCATTGCGCCAACAACAATGTACTGGAGACTGAGCAGAAGAGATGTGAAAGCGGTTCTCTGGGATGCAAACATCAATTTATCATCAATGCTGTTGATTCTTAAGCAGATGCAAAGCAGAAAACTCAATTTTCAAGTCTGTTGCATAGATTACGCAAAGACTTTTGAATCTGTACCGCACATTTGGCTCGTTAAAGTTCTGAAAATCTACAAGATCGACCCAAAGATAAGACAAAGCTCAAAACTCCTCATGGCACCATGAAAGACCAGCTTATAGATAATTGATGATGATCTTCCAGGAAGATTCTCAGTCGCCTTTTTGATTTTGCCTAACTCCGATGTTGACCCTCCTTAACCAGACGCGAAACTCTACAAAAGGTGATCTCACTTACTTTGCATACCTGAGACTCTACGGTGAGAGAGAAGAAAAACTTGAGGAGCTCATAGATATTGTGGTCTGCAGTCAAGATATCGGGAAGAACTTTGGGCTTGGCAAGTGCTCGAGGTTAGTTTTCATTGTGACATCAGGCATTTGGAACCAGAAGAAACGTATCGTTGTTTCGAGATAACGTAGAATCAACGACTGGATGCAGAGAGAATTTCAAGACATCTACCACAAGTGGATAACAAAACTGATGAACACCCATCTCTCAGAAGGGAATCTCATAACCTCCATAAATTCTTGGGAGATACCGGTTCTTGTCTATACGTTTGGGTTCGTCAAATTGTTAGTTGCAGACTTAAAGGAGCTGGATAGGCTAGCCTGACGGATCTTCACTAAGCTTCCAAAGCGTCGTCGAATTGACTGAAAGAGGGTCAACTTTACCCAGAAACAGAATGATGACCATACAGGACAGATTAATTGCAACTAATAACTATTAAAAGAGGATGTATCATGTAGATTTCGAAACTATAGCGTATTAGTCGAAATTATAGAGTACGCGATGTGAGGATGTCCGAAGCTGTCCGATAATGGTTACCCAGAAAGACACAATCAGCCTGCCAAGATAGTGCTCCAGCAACTTACGATCAAGTACAGTTTGCTTGGTGAAGATTCTCCGCCGTACTATAATCATGAGCCACAATGGGTATTAGAGTATGGATAATACGTGCCACTGGCTCAAGGTCATAATCATCGAAAGGGTTGAAAGAACAAACGGGGACCATCATAGACATCGCGGTTCCACCCTCCTACAACATGGCTAGGGCCAAACGAGAGAAGATGCTGAAGTACGAGAGTCTGTTGCCTGATTTAACGATAATTTGTAGACTGAATCTTCCTCTTGGCAGTGTCAACTGAAGGGATCACTTTTCGAAGAATCGGTAAATAAAAAGATTATCGAAGACTATCATCAATGTGGGACAGCGAGCCATATTGCTGCAAATCCTGTAACATTGTAAGGGAATTCTTAGGAGAAGATCGAGTATTCGAGATGAACTTCTCTCGTTGCGTTCGAGCCGAACCACTCTAATTAGATTATTTGATAAATTTACCAACGAAAATGTTGAAACTTTTATGTCGAGAAATCCATTAACTATATAATTATCATAATACACGTAACAAGAAAATTTACTTATGGGTTTTTTGACTGTGATTAATATTTGGTCTTCATGTTACTCTTGCAGCGCACATCCTTTATCCTGCAAATATGGCAGCGATAATTGTTTCTAAAAAATTGTACGAGTGATTTAAATATCTACTACTATCAAAAGATGAGATTGAGTCGTCCAATTTGTCTACGTCTGAAGTTATTCTTGATATTTAAATTTCATTTGAGTTTCCTTTGGAGGTCAGTTATACCCGTTAATAGGACGAAGGTAGGAAAGAATGTCTTTTAGGATTGCGGTTAAAGGGCTCCGTATTTTCTGTGATCTTAAAGCCATATAAGTTTGAGTAAAATTCCTGGTAGAGATAGCCTAACAGGTAAGAACTAAGTTTAAAAAACGAAACAAGTTATCCAAAATTCACCTAAACGTTTAACAAGTGCGACGATTTAACGTTTCAGCTCTCCAACTGTCATGGCAGATTTGAAAATGATTTTTCTCAGCTGGATAGGGTAGGTCATTATACCACCATCCCACAAAGGTACACTAAGCAGTCAATTTGCCGCATAGATTCTGTGAGAGACATTTTTCAACGTTTGCCATATATATCAGGAGTGAAAAGCTTAAATATTATGGACTGGAAAGAAAACTTGATAAAACTAAATGTGACAAACTAAACTTTTTCCAAAAGAAAACAAGACAAAAGTGGACGTGGGACGGAAACTAATATCAACTTCCACGAGATCCATCTATTCAAAAAATTTTAAAACAAATCAAAATATCTTCGATTTGGAACTAAGAAGTACATTTTAATTAAAATACATGATTTTGTTTGTTTTTTTTTTAATTATTTACTTTTTTTGTAATTTTACAATACCTTGTCTATCTATATTTTGTATTTGTTTGCTTAAAAAAATTAATAATAATAAACTGCATAATAATGATTAATAAAAAATAAAATACATCAAAAAACAATTTCTTGTTGCGTACAATTGATACTCGAAACTGTGTTATACATTTGAACCACTGTGCGTCACTGAGTTATTTATTACCAAATCGAACATCCCAGCAGTGTACATAATATGAAATAATAAGAACCAAATAACTCGAACAAGCTACCATAACTTTAGGACTATGAAAGTGGTGTTGAAGTACCTAGTTGCCTACACTTTACAGTTTGGAGTAATACTAGTCTGAAAATTCGTGTTTTAAGATTTTCTGTTACGATGTGTTTCGTAGAAGATGGCTTTAATTTCTACTTTCCTATTTTTCAAATAAATGCTTTTCTGCAACCATCTGCAATTATGAAATCAATTCAGCACTTCTTGCAAATCTAGCTGGACAAACGTATTTTCTGATATAACTTGTATAATAATTAAACAATTTTAATGAAAATTTATTCAATTATTACAAAAGCATCTAGCACGTGTATATAAAAATTCACGCATGAATAAGAGCTCCACTCTCCACCTAATCTGCATCAGATAAATTCGAATTTTCAGATTCTTCCTCACTCTCAGAAGTTTGAGATTCTGAGGATAATTTCAGAAGTGATATACGAGGGTTGTCTGAAAAGTTTCCGACCTCAACATGAAGATGGCAGCACATGTCAACAAAACTTGAGGTATGT
>JAUIMW010001642.1:0-12071 GCA_033557785.1 Enochrus cinctus
AAGTATTTGCAAGAGAATAACAAAAATATAAAAACGATAGCCAGATTCAGGTGTGGTAATGAAAACAAAGAAGGGAAAATATGGCAAGAGGAAATATGGGCACATGGTCTACAGATGTAAGCAGACGAAGACATCAGAGTCACTGAAAGAAGTATTGAACGAAGATGGTAGAGGGATAAGATGGATAATGGATACTAGAAGGAAAAGAGAAGAAAAGAAGAAAGAAGAAGAATGATTGATTTGCGCTGATGGGAAAATGTACATATGGAATAAGATTATTAATGATATTTCAATGGAGTCCAGGGTTCATTATCTGAGTAGGTTTGTTCCTATCAGATACATCGACTTGAATTTGGAAATTGGTCGTCAGTTTTATACTCATCATGTACTTCAGACTGTTGGTGAGAGCAGTGATTAGCCGCCGGGGTTGGAGTCAAATCAATCTAGGTTGAGCTTGATATTGGTTCAGTTGTCCTCCGGGATTCTGGATTTAGGGGACACAGATGTTATCCTGTGTCTGTAACCCCTGAAGATTTTGGAGATATATCAGTTGCGATACCTTCTACGACTGTTGGCACATTTGTTGATTTTGACCATGTTCGTGTTCCTCCGGGTGGGGGTAGTGGTGATCGTTATGATATACGCAATTATCGTCCAATTTCTATAATTGCTAAAGTGTTGCTGATCAACATGGTTTTGTTAAAGGAAGATCAATGGCTACTAATTTGTTGAAGAATATTACTCAATTTATTTCCGAAGCACTTTATAATCTTTCTCATATGGATGTCATTTATACTGATATTTCAAAGGCATTTGATAGAGTCAATCATGGCATTTTAATAAGGAAATTATGAAGATTTGGGTTTAGTTCGTATTTGTCGTGTCGTCACTACCGTGTGGATTGCATTAGATATCATTCACAGCCTTATTTTACCCCTTCTGGCGTGCTCTAAGGTTCCTTTCCTGGACCCTTACTTTTTTTAAATTTGTGGATGATGTTACATCAATGAAAGGTTAACGTTTGCTGATGATCTAAAGATTTACGCTCGCATTTCAGGGATTGCCGATTGCATTTTGCTGCAGAGTGACTTGTTGAAGTTAACGCAGTGTTTAGGATTACCAATCCAACTATTTCCCAATATACTATTCACAATTTTCTATTTTTGCCTGCAGTTCTTTTTCAGATGTGGGAGTAGTCTTTAAAAGAGGACTGACATTTAGTGAACACATTATTCGAGTATCTCTTCGGCTTCCCGTGCCCTCGGTTTCGTAGAACCACTCAACCATTTGCTGGGGTAAATACGTTGAGGGTTTTGTATGTTTCTTTGGCCAGAAGAAAGTTGGAGTATGCTTCTTTAGTATATGCTCCACTAACAGAGGTAAATGTTGCTTTGCTCGAGTCTGTATAAAGACTTTTCTTAAAATGTTAAGAACACATGATTCCTATCCCATAAGAGGATTTCCTCATCTTGAGCTGTTAAATATGTTCGAGTTTCAGAGTCTGCATTTGGGTGCAGTGTCCAGATTGTGCGGTTTTCTAAATAAGTACAGTGATTTGCCTGACATTTTTTCTGTTGGTGGAAGAAGTTTTTCTGTTGCTGTAAGGTCTACTTCTCGTTTTTAGTGTTAATATATGCTTATAACATTTTTTTGTGATGCATATGTACTTTTGTGTTTTTTATTGTTTTTTTTATACACACTATTATAGGGCTTAGGCCTGTTGGGTTGTTTGAAGTAAATAAATAAATGGATGGTAGGACAATGAATGCGCAATGGTAGAGAAAGTTATGCGAAAAGAAGCAAAAAGATAAATTGGAAGAGGAGAGGAATAAAATATAAGAAGTGACAATGGGGTATGGAAATTTATAGAGGAAGAACGTAATAAAAAATCAAATAACCAGAATGGGATAAGTTTAGAACAATGGAAGGAATATTGTATGGAACAGTTGGAAGGGTCGCACCCTGAAACAAAAATGGAAACATCATTAGAGTTTACCAGTGAGGAAGGTGTCAGAATGGAGGGGAGGCAGATAAAAATACAGAAAACCGCAGGTTCAGATAAAACACCAAACGAGACCTGGAAGTTGCTTCGTACTAAAGCCAAGAAAATACTTAGATAGAAGACATAACACTTCTAAACAAGGTTAACCGGATACTGTCAACTATGGGGAATTAGGAAGAGAACATTTAAAAATGATTGGAAAAGCAGAATCATGTTGTCAAGTTCTGGGCTTTAGACTCATAGAAGATGGGGATGGAGCATCTACAATACATAAAATGAAGAAGCACACCGAGCCATATAGTTTTTGCTGAGGTCTGCTTGCCACTTGATTCTTTGCAAGTCACTGTCCTGCACAGTATATTAAAATGTTATGGGAGAAGATCAGAAAAGAAGAAGGGCACTGTAGATCTATCAAATGGAATAATGAGAGGAAAAAATGTTTTGAAGAGATGGAATTTGCAGAAGAGGAGATAGAAAAGAGGAAACAAGATGGTCAGAATATACAATAATGCCTGATAGAAAGAAGCACTTAAGGAAGACAGACAGACATGGAAATGTACCAGCCTATCTGAAAGGCAGAGATAAGGATTTTTGCATGATAGTAAGATTTAGAATTGGAAACGAAAAGAAAAGAAATATAAAAAGCATTGGTGACGAACAGTTTTGTAGAGATTTTGATATACAGCGAGGGAGAGAGCATTGGGTGAAGAAAAGTAAAGTACTGCAGAATAGGAGATAAATTAGAATTATAAATAATTACTGTTGATATAATGAGAAATGCATAACTAAGTTTTTTGGAGTTGAATAAACTTTATTATTACTACATGATGCAGACGATTTTTATTTTTATTATTCATTTGACTGATATGATCTCAACTTGACTTTATACAGGATTAATGATGATTTGCAATCTTTAATCTCAAGTACCAAAAAACTTCTTCGCAGACAGTCCTCCATTTTGGTCCTAAGGTAGACGCGTGCGTCTGCGGTGGAACGAGCGAACATTGTCAGTGATGGCATCGTGCTGGATTTTACTAGCCTACTAACCTACTAGCTTACTAGCCTACTAGAGTATTAGCCTATTAGCCTACTAGCTTACTAGCTTACTAGCCTACTAGCTTACTAGCTTATTAGCTTACTGGAGTACTATCCTACTAGCCTACTAGCTAAGTAGCCTACTAGCTTACTAGCCTACTAGCCTACTAGCTTACTAGCTTTTTGCTTACTTGCTTATTAGCTTACTAACTTTCCAGCTTACTAGGTTACTAGCTTACCAACTTACTGACCTACTAGCTTACTAGCTTACTATTTGCATCTATACCTACACTATTATTGTTTTGCCCTAAAAATAAGAGAGAGTTTTTGGAATGCAATTTACAGGTGCGTCTGGGAATTCTTATTTAACAAAAAAGAGTGTTATGGGATTTTTTGGGTTTAAGCCGATGTTGTCTATGAACCGTGAATTTCTTCACCTGACGCTTCTACAATTCAGAAATTCTAAAACTCTTGTGTTTTTTGAGATCTCCTCATTGGTTGTCCATGGCAAGTAGACGATATTTGCATATGGCTTGTTTTTTTATGGATCAAATTTCAGCATACTTGTATCAGAGGATTAGGTTTCGTAGGAATGTGCATAACTTGAGCATGTGTTGGCGTGGCATTCTCACTGTTCCTAACACAGAAAAGCACTTTTTGTAAGTCTTTTTCATACAAAATTTGCTTTGTTTGGTAATGCATTGAGTACGGAGATCAAATTATTACCTTTTATTTGGGCTGAGTCTTCCATCTGCACTGAATTGGATGGGATGTCTTTCGTGTAGAGCTCCCTCCTTCCTATGTCTGATGATGTCTTCTGTAGATGGAGTCTAGATATTGCCCTCCCTTGCCACCTCCCTCATCAGTTCGTCGTCAGAAGACAGAAGATACCTCGACGTCTATGTATTTTGATAATACTCTCCATTTGTCTAGTATATTACTGCGAAAATTAAATGAATAAAAATAACAAGATCCATCTGAAACACTGGTCATATTAGCTATGAACAATAGCAAGATTTTAGTAAAATTATAACCATTTTGATTGTTTGAATGCAAGAATTGCTGAGATCATTCTTGAGTTTTCTTCATTCATTCATCAGTTCAGTAGTGGAACTTGAATTAAAACCGAAGAAGATGGTCGACTAAACTGACCATACCGGAGATTACATAAGATGCCGATCATCTAAACTAGAGACTAGTATAAGAAGAACGACAACGCCTGGGGACGTGGAATGTCCTTCAGGTGCACTCTCATCAATATGCTCTTACGTTTCAAATTCTTGATAATACTATTCATATTTGGTTTAACTAATCAATACATGAACGTTCCATGGAACGCCAAAAAATGGCGAACAATTTGTTTTGCGAAAATTTTTTCAGGAACCGATAACATTCGTTATCCGAGGAACATCTTTATTTAAAAAATGATGTTTCAAAGAGAAACTCTCCACAATTTTTCTATAGTTATTTGCGTGATTCCCGATCGTTTTTGTTCACCTTCGCGAAATGCAAATCAAAGTAATATATTAACTGCGTAAGATACACTTTTAGTTAACGAAATAAAAGCCCTGGTCCGCTAGGGACCTTTAGTTTACCTTGGAACGTGCGTGAAGGTGCACGCTACCCACGTGAATATTCTAAGAGATCGATTAAATTTTATTGTGGTGCCATTTATTTTATTTTTTATTTATACATAATTTTATTATAAAGTACGTACTTTGGAATGGTCTGTAAGTTTATTGTAAGGACAATTTCCAAAAAGATGAAATCAAAAAATTATTAATAAATTTTATGATAATTAAAAAAAATATTGCTAATCGTACCAAATCTGAGCTCAAAACAATTTAACAATACCCTGTAGATCTTCAAAATCTTTGATTAAACAACTCGAATGCTGATAATACAGCTATTTACAGATTTGTTTTTAAAACAATGCTCTTAAATTAGTATAAATACAGCCAATCCAGATTATTAAATCAGTTGTTATCTAAAATTTTCTTTAGAATTAAAATCTGTCTGGCCAAATTTAACAAGCATTTCTTGGAAATGAACTTGAAGAATTGGCCAAAAATTTAATTTTCATTAGTTTTCAAGAATCAGCCAACAGATAGTTATGGTGAACCGTGTTGAACACGAATTTTGCTGTGATAATTCGAAGTTCTTCAATAATAGTACGAACAAAACTTTTTTATGGATTTTATTTGTGAGTGAATTCAAGTTTTTCCACGAGTGATTTTTTGGTTCGAAGTGCTACACGAAAATGCAATCTTCAAGTAATTCAAACTCCATCCATTCCTTGGAGGAAAAGAACACCGAAGGAGCTGATACTACCAGAAGAATCACCCTGAGAGATAAGCTGGCAATCGTTATGCTTTCATCCGCTGACTTTCTATGTTTCGCCTCCATGTCCATCATGGCTCCCTTCTACCCTAGGGCAGCTTCTGAAAGGGGAATGGACGAATCAACATCCGGACTTGTTTTCGGATTTTATGGCTTCTTAGTACTTTTAACATCACCTGTAGCAGGTATGCTTGTTCCTAAAATTGGCATGAAGAAAATTTTTGCAGCAGGCATCATCATCATGGGAGTATCGAATATTGCTTTTGGATTTCTTCATTTCGTACACGACTATACTACATTCACTGTATTGTCGTTTTTCTTGAGAGGATGTACAGGAGTCGGTACTGCTTTTTACAGCACTACAAGCTATGTTATTATAACAAGGATATTTCCTGAGAATGGGGGATTGGTCAGGGTATTTTTATAAATATATCTTTTGTGCATTTTATTAAGTATTTTTCTTTATCCAGGGAATTTTGGAAATTTTTGTTGGTCTTGGTATGAGTGTTGGTCCTGCCGTAGGAGGATTCTTATTTTCAGTGAGTACCTGGGGTTGCACGATAAAGTTTCCTCTAACCTTGATATGTTTCAGCAAGTTAGGAGGCTTCCAACTTCCATTTTACGTAGTAGGAGGTCTTTCTTTGATGGTAGCTCCTTTAAACAAGTGGTTGATCCCAGCAAATGTTGATGATAAGGATGAAGAATTTGAAGGCGAAAAATCGGTTTCTTTCAAACGACTGTTTTCAATTCCTCAGGTCGTTGTGACTTTGATAATTCTTACTTTGTTTGCTGTGGCCTGGAGCTGCTTACATCCAACGTTAGAACCATATTTGAGGAAAGTAAGTGCAAGTTGACGATTACTGACCAAGACGCTAACATTTTTTTTTTCCAGTACGATTTATCTATTACCACCATCGGTCTAATATTCCTATTCCTATCAGCCATGTACCTCATTTCCAGCCCGATTTCCGGCTGGGCCAGTGATCATACAAAGCACTACTGGATCCTCATGGTTGTAGGTCTAATTTTCTCAGGAGCAAGTTTTATTTTTATGGGTCTATCAGATAAAGTCGTTGAAGGTGGAGCTCTTTGGTGGGATTCCATATGGATTGCTTCGCTTGGAGTTTTCATAGGAATTGGATTGGTTCCAACTTACCAAGGAGTTCTCGATGGGGCTATGTATGTATTCAAGAATCTATAAAAAAGCCATATTACATAACACATTTTCAGATTCGATGGGAAACTCCAAGATAATCTTGCAACCCAAGGATTAGTAGCAGGGTTGTGGTCAGCCACAAACTCTTTAGGTGACACTGTAGGTCCTTCCGTTGCGGGTGTCTTGATGGAAAATTACGGCTTCCCAGCTATGGTCACAGTCTTTGGAGTCATTGATGTCGTTGCTGGAATAATAGTGATGATTTATTTCTTAAGGAAGTACTGCAGAGCACCTACTCAAAGTGATGAGAATATAGATCAAGTATCTACAGTTTCTGCCAGTATAGAAATTAGCAGAGTATAATATTTTAAAAATGTTGTTTTTGTTTTAATAAAATTATAGAAAAATATATGAAAAGATTTTATTAATAAAATTATCTATATTTGACTATATACATATAAACTATAAATAATTAAGGTGTGTTGTTATTTACAGTAAAAGAAATACTTGTGATTGGTTCTTTTGTAGTATCTTCGCTGTAAGGAACATGTCTGAAGCAACCAAAAAAATAAAATGTAAGTATCCCTGCCAATACACACGCACATCCTATAATTCCAGCCATTATGGGAAATCCGAAATAATTTGCCATTACACCTGCTACCACTGGTCCCACAGCTTCGCCAAGAGAACAGGTTGCTCCCCAGATTCCAGCCACTAACCCATGGGTGACCAGGTTGTCTTCTAATTTTCCATCAATTCTAAAAACTAAAATCTTCAGAAATGTTATCACACAAACAAGTTTTTACATACATTGCTCCATCCAATACGCCCTGATAAGTGGGTATTAATCCAGTACCAATAAAAGCTCCTTGGGTTGCCAACCATATTAAATCAAACCATAGCGCCCTAAAAAATAGCAGCTGAAGTCTATACCGATAGTTTTCGGCAATAAAATAAAAATGTAAATAATTGAGATACTTAATCGCGAACAATTATAATGATATTAGTTATCCCTTTATCCTATAATAATCAAATTGAAAGTTAATGCTATTTTATTGCCATATCATAAATTCACAACAGGAAATATAGATATATAAACCAAAATTTGCATTAGAATTGTATCAGTTTTGTGTGAACTGTTTCCATAATAACAAAATGGCTATCAAAGCTGCCCTCCTCCTTGTTTTCGTCTGCCTTCAAGGTAAGCTAATTTAATCTTAATATTTCTAGCCTTTTTTTACTTTGAACGATTTTAGGACAAGCATATGTCATCAATTTTGACATGCCTAAGTCCCCGGCAAACTTAATCCGTCCATCTATCATCCATCCATTATTACCGCAAGTACGTCCAGCTGTACCCGAGGAACAACCATGTGATGTCCAAGGATCCACTCGTCCAGTTGAACCTGAAATTTCTCAAGACCTTCGTCCCATCAGACCCGAAATTCCTACTGACCTCACTAAACCCATAAAACCAGAAATCTCTCAAGATCTTCGTCCCATCAGACCCCAAATTCCTACTGATCTTACTAAACCATTGAAACCTGAAATTACTCAAGATCTTCGTCCAATTGCCCCTGAATACGAAGCTTGTGAAGAAGTTGTTCAAGCTGTGCCACTTCCAGCTGAAGTGATTCCAGTAAGGCCACTTCCAGCCGAAGTTTTGCCCATTAGACCACTTCCAGCAGAAGTTTTACCAATCCGTCCACTTCCAATAGAAGTTGCTCCACCAGCAGTTGGAAGGCCTCTTCCAGGACATTTGGAGCCCATGCAACCATGGGACATCATTTTTTAAAATAATAATAATAATAATTGATCAAAATTGTGTTCCTATTACATTATTTTTTGTCTAAAATAAATTTATGTGTCAAACCAATTTGAAAAAAACACATTTGTCTTTTTATCTAGCTCACATGCTTGTGCATGTTCTGCCTGCAAAATTGGAATTTGTGAAAAACCAAAAAGCGTGTAGCAAGTCTTTGTCTATTGGATTGGATTACATTGGATATAAATTTTTTCTTAACGATGGGTTAAATTTAAAAAAAGTGATTTTTTTTAATGTTTAATTTTTAATGTAATAATATTTGATGCAACCGTCAAGTCGTACACTCACCTTCTTGTGATGGACCTTTCAGTCTATGCGGACGTCACAGATCGGGCACACCCACAATCTCACCCCACGCATGCGTATTCTCAGCGACTTGGAAAATAAATGATCCTTTCTTTGTGATCTTGTGGGATTTAATACAAAGGAGTCCTTCCCTGCATAGAAGGTGCTTATCGGTCTGAGGTAAGATATTCAAACGAGAATAAAGAAAGCTAGAGTAGAAACGGACCATAATCGGATGTGGTGGAATTCTTAAGCCCTACCACTAAAAAAATGCAATATTTGGAATGACTGGTGCTGTACCTAAATGTGAAGAATGGATAAAAGAGGCGTTGGAGAAGCTTAAGAAGAGTAAAATGAAAGAGTGGATGGAGGGTTTAGTGACAGAAATGGCGTTGCCAATCGTCACTGACTGTAAGATACAAACAGAACAAGAGTGGGGCGAGAAAACAAGCAAAGAAGAGATTATACACACCAGCAGGCAGTAGCTTGAAACTGCCGATTCCGGGTTAGAATACTCCAAATTACGCTCTTCCTGTCGCAAAACGCAACTAAAAGGACGTACCCATCATGATGAAGACAAGGAGTACAGAAAAAGGGTTGATGCCTGGGGAGCGCCATGGAATATTTGGAATCGTCGGTGGTAGGAAGCGGACAATCAAGGAGAGGAATAAAAGGACAGAGCAGAAGACCATAATACCCCTCTACCTGAGACTCGCCGGTTATTATTAAAAGGGCTGCGGTTAAGAGAGAAGATATCAAACGTATGAAATGGACTCAAGAGATGAATATTGAAGTTATCCGAGTTTTCTACTAATTCAATAAGCTTCAAGATGATCCACAAGCAGGATGGAGATCTTCCCTTCATGCTAGGAGACATCTGGCGATGCATGTGACGGAACAGAACATAGAAGACCATAAGAATGTCATCCTCCGAAAAAATGAACAAAACTAAAATCAGCAGGACATCAAGGAGCGATTTTTGAGCAGGATGGCGTATTTTGTGAGAACTGCGCCAAGAGAGAGACCAAAATTGCGAGAAAAGAAGGATTGTCAAGAACATAGACAACATGCGAGCAAAAGCCGACATCCTAAAAGAGTACCTGAAAAAAGACCTTAAAACAAAAAATCTTAAGAAAGGCCAGAGATGTAGCAAGAAGGGCAAAGATTGTCATGGCACCTGAAAAGTTAAGCGACTACAAGGATCAACTAACACAGAAGCTCAAGGCTGAGAGTGCGAGAGTAAGAAGGTACAATGAAATAACCAAACGGAAGGAACACACAGATGAAGGTTTTTTCCGCCAATTGAAACACAAAAAATAGCACCAGGATGCATTCGGCTTGATTGCAGCTTGGTTGGGCGGTGTCCTTTGAGAGCAAACAGGAGTGCAAGAGATGGAACCAGTGGAGTTCTCAGCAGATGACATGACTAGGTGTATCAGGCGAACGCAGAACTGGAAGAGACCAGGATCACAACTTCTGGATCAAAACCTTTTTATCTACCCACAAGTGTTCCTGACTACCCCTCCAAGGGGAACATCTTTTTAGTCTTCAAGAAAGAAGATAGGGCAGATCCTAGGAACTATAGGCTCATGAAATGTTTATCAACTATTTACAAGCTCTTCACAGCTTTAATTAGCGAGATCGTCAACAACAATGTTTTAGAGGCTGAGCCGAAGGGAAGCGAAAGAGGTTCTTTGGGATGCAAACAGCAACTAACCATCGACACAGTGGTTCTCAAGCAGGTATAAAAAAGAAAAAGTCTGCTACATAGATCACGCGAAGGCTTATGGATGTAGGAAAAATCAGCATAAAGAAGGGGATTTTCCAGGGAGACTCACTGTCACTTGTTTGGTTTCGCCCTTCCTTAACCAGACGAGATGCTACTTCAAGTTGAACACGAAACGCCAGAAGAGGTTTTCTCACTTATTATATATGGATGAATGAACTTCGGACTCGACAAGCGCTCCAGTATAGCCGTCAGAAGAGGAATTATGGAAGCCTCACAGGACGAACATCGTGGCATCAAACAGTTGGAACCAAAGGCAACGTATCTTTTCTCGGAATGCCGCAGAATCAACAACTTTAGCATGCAACGTTAAAGAGAGAATTTCAGGACCAAAACCGGATAACAAAACTGATTGGTCATAAGAGAAGATAAAGGTTATACGCAACTCCGGCTGGGCCAACAGAACTATATTCTAGAGACATCGTCTAGAGAGGACAACTTCGGAAGGAAGGAGCTCTGCATAGAAGATACCTTGCCCTAATTTGTGGAGCGCTCCTTGGCTTGGTTAAAGAACGATCAAATTTACTCAGAGACTGAAGGATTCATGATGGCCATCCTGGACACAGTAATCGCAACCGACAACTAAAGAAAGCATTGTCTAAAAGAGAATGCGTCAGACAGATTAATTAGACAGTCTTTATTAAAGATAGCAAATTACAATATACAAAATATTGATCTACTATTGAAGAAGGCGAAGTTCATCTCAACAAAAACCATAATATTGCAGGCAATGCATAATAGACATTCCATAATGTTCCCCAGTCAAATCACTACGACCTATTAGTGCTATCAATATTTGATATGCAAGGTTATTGGTTGTTAAGCATACTATCTTTCAACAAATGCTTGAATCTACTTACTAGTTATTTCCTCATACTGATATTTAAGCTTTTATATTTTTAGGAGCCACATAGGTAAAAGAACAATCGCACACTGTTGTCCAATGCCTAGGCAGTGTAAACTAACTCACGTAGTGCAATTTTCTCGAATGCACGTCACATCTACGTGTAAGGAGTTTATATAAACAAATGGGTGTACGAACAATGCTGTGAATAAAGCAAGTCAGGTGCAACCTACGCCTGCTAACCGTAGCAAAATAGACGTGGTCCAGAGTATCGCACAGTAGTTAGATAGTCCGATAGATGTCCGTGGTAGATTGTTGATATAAGATGAAAATCTCACAATCTGATCAGCATAAAAATGAAAAGCACAATGTGACAGTGTACAATATATAAAGTAGTGGTCCCAAAACCGAGTCCTGTGGGACACCACACAGGACTATCATTTCCGTTGATAAGGTATTCTGTACCTTCACTCTCTGAGAGCGAAATTCGAGACTCAACTTAGCACACAATAACTGCCGACTTCTGGTAGCGAATGCCCTCAGATAATCCAACACTATTAAATCCCACATCAGATGCAGTGAGAATAACATAGGTTAGCCTGAGCAAAGTGGAGCACGGATATTGTGACGTGCCTTATTTATTATAAATAATTATTTACTTATTTAAACGTAAAATTCATTTAAAAATTACATATTCGAGCGCAACGGTCAGGTACCGGGAGAAACTTTAATGTTCCATTCAAATAAACACGTAGGAGAATTAGGCGTGAAGAACCCTTTCTAGAACCGATATCTTTG
>JAUIMW010001643.1:0-12070 GCA_033557785.1 Enochrus cinctus
ATATATATATATATATATATGTGCTTATTTGAGAAATTTTCAGTTTGTTGTTTTATCACAATGTGAATTTCGTTGTCAGTTTCCCTTTCGTGTTCCATGTGTTCGAACAATTAAGCGTTTGACTGAGTGCCTCGTGGAAATTGAGTCCACTACAGATGTCGCAAGAAGTGACCGTTAGAAGGATAATATCGCTGCTGTTAGAAAGAATTCATAAATATCAACGAGACGATCATGCACTGAAGTAGGTATCAGCAGACGTTCCTTGCAACTGATTTTGGCGAAAGATTTAAAAATGTTCCCCTACAAAATGCTTACTGGTGAAAGAAAACGATGACTTCGCATCAGAAATCATAATGAGTGATGGAGCCCATTTACACTTAAGTGGGTTTTTTTTGCCGCATTTACTGCATTTCATTCAACAGCTCGAGAAACTATGGAGATTTTGAGACACCAATTTCCAGGGCGAATGTTCTCCCGTTTTGGAGATTTGAACTGGCCTTCCAGATTGCCAGATCTAACAGCACTAGACTCCTTCCTTTTGGGCTTTTTAAGATATCGCATTTTCCACAACAAACCAAAAACCTTGCAAGTCTTGAAAGCTAACATTGAAGAAGAAATCACCAATTTGGAGCCAGATATTTTGCGAGTAACAATTGAAAATGCCGTAAAACGAGCGTAATTATGTATCAACTCGGGAAGTGACTTTTCCCAAGGAATGTAACCAATTTTATATAGTGCAAAGTGCAATATATATAGTGCAAAGTTTTTGTTTTTTTTCTTGGGATTAGACGACGACTACGAAAAAGGCTCTTATTTCATTCCCAAATTAATTTCGACTTTATTTTAAGTCTTCCTGAGTGGTTTAATTAATAGATACAAAAAGTAGATTTCCATAAAAAGCGACTACAAGTTAGAAGAAAGAATAAAAGAAAAAGGAACAATTTTTGGTACTAAAAGATAACTTATGCATGATCGAGTTAGGTAAAAGTAATAATATAATTATTACAGTCCGGTGGTAAAGTTCCCATAAATTCGAATAAATAGCAAATACTTAGGCGATGAAACTCCAAAAACAGCGGAAATCTTGGAAAATAGTCGAATAGTCGAATATGAACAACACACTTTATTTAAACTTGTCAAAAATTATTAAAAAATACGCGGTTACAAGTTAAAATAAACAAACTAGTTTAAAAACATACAAATAAACAATGAAAATTTTCCTTTAAATATATATATATATATATATATATATATATATATATATATATATATAAGTAAACAATTCAACGTGCTAAAAGAGCACGTCGAGGTAAGCGGGAATATTTGAATTTTTAAATTTTTTTGGTCTACAGCGACAAGATGTGGTACATTTCCAAGAAGTTCCTTTTATTTGTGAAGCGTACAGTATGGTTAAGGTTGAAATATAGTTGGCAGGAGCACAGAAGTTGGGTTTGACTCTGACGTCACTCTTATGTTAAGCTAGCCTTTTTTCAGGCGTTAAGTGGTCTGCTCAAAATACGCATTGTCACATTGACACTTAATTTTATAAATTACATTAAACTTCATCAAGGTAGGAGTTTTGTCTTTTACAGAAGGTAATAGAACTTTAAAGGGCGAGTAATAAGCAATGCTGATGTCTGTATTGCTGAAAATGCGTTTAACCAGTGGTGAAAATCCGTTGATATAAGGAAATTTGACATATTTTTTGGTTCAAGTGGTGGCGGTTCAGGTTCGGGATTAACAGTAGTGCTGTAGAAGAGCAAGCGCTTGATAGGAGGTTCAGGGTAATTGTTAATTAAAATTATCTTTAGTTTCATTAGGCCTTTATTTGGAGTGGTTAGGTGGCAAATTTTTTCGATTCTGTTTTTCATGGCGTTAACGAAATTCAGTTTGTATTTTTTGGGGGCAGCAGAAAGATAATTAATGTAACGGCTTTTGGTACCAATCCAGAACAATCCGGTTATCGGACTTCCGGGTCACCAAGCAATCGAGATAGGGCACCTGTCTAAGATCGTTTTCCACTTCTATTGTGAAATTGATCAGCGGGTCAATTCTGTTGAAAATATTGAGAGTTTGGTCTATTAAGTCTGAGGGCAAAGCACACATAATATCATCGTACTGAAAAACGAAAGGGAAGCTTGGGCAGAGTTGGTGACTATTTTTATTATGTGATTCATAGTTATTTCAGCGATTACTGCTTGTAAAATTTTTGGTTGAAGGCGAAAAAAGTTGATTAGAGCATGAATTCGATAAGCTTTAAAAAATCATTAAGCGGGATGTTGCAAAAATTACTGATTAAGTTAAAATTGGTCTTTATTATGTCAAAAAATGTAAAAAATATGTTAACTAGAAAGTCAGCAAGAGGTCGGTGGGGTGCGTTGATGGAAGACACTATTGGTCGGCCATCCACTCCGAAACTCTGTATGTACCCGTGAAGAGCCGACTATGGAATCTACCAAGCGGTAGATACATTATGCTGGCATTACCGTTGACGTTCACGTCATTGATTTCTGGGTCAATTTCCGATAAAAATATGTAATTCTATCTTTGTCTAAACGTTGCGTTTACAATAAAACAAACAAAAATCATAAATTTTTGTCGGAAATTGAGTCAGAAATCATTAACGTGAACGTCAACTGCAAAAATTCGATTAGCTAGTTAGTGCAATAATTCATATTGTGTATGAAAGCTGTGTAATGACTACACTAAATTTTTAGATTATAATTATATATTCGGACATGAATTATACTACAAATTTTATATCAGCGTTCAAATTTAAATTTTTAAATCGTTCTAAATATATTTCGTTTTTTTAGTATCATGTTAAATATTGAAATTGAACATAAACGAGAATTTTTCGTTAATAGTTATTTAATGTTTTAGTGCTACGCCAGGAGTCGACCACCATTAAGTGAAACTGATGACATAGATGATGAATACAAATTCGTCTCGAGTTTATTAGATGACTCTGACTTGGGTCTTCCAGGATTACCAACACCATCTGAAAGTGATGTTAATACATTTGATGATAAGTCAAATGGAAAAAGACCGCTAGAAGCAGCTGGATTTTGCGAACCAGAAGTAGTACTAAAAACAAAAAGAACCTGTGATTCGTCATCTGGGTGCATTGCAAGCTTTATGGAAAAAATTCATGGAAAGACCGACAACAAGGAAACAGAATTCGACGTCTTTGGAAAGAGTGTAGCAATCCAGCTAAACAATATGCCAGAAGCGAAAGCACTGAAACTACAGTTAAAAATTCAAACCCTCATAACTCAAGATCGCTTGGAAGACATACAGAAAAGAGACTTATCAGATTAAGAACATAAAGGCACCTAAAAGTGTAATATAATAAGTGACATGTAATGCTCATTAATAAAAGATGTTACAATTATTAATACTGGATTTTTGTAGAAATATATAAAGAATAGTACGAAGTGAAACTGTTTTTACTTGAAATTTTTGGTATTTTAACATAATTTCGTGAAGTCTACTAATTATTATTATTCAAATCCAAAATATCTAGTTTTATAATAGTCTTTGTGTTCAAGTGACAACAAAATGATTACTCGTGCGATGTCTTTTGAATAGTCTCGAAAAACTATTGATAAACTTACAGAATAAGGTTCATATCATGGATACTAATACATCCACCATCCATACTGCCACCAGTCAATTTATTTTTACAAATCCAAAAATAATAATTAAAAAGCACGTATGGCCATCCAGGTAAGTATAAAACTTATGTTTGCTCTTGAAAATGAAATCCTTCTATTTGCAAGGTAAAAGAAACATTTATTATTGTCCACTTTAAATTATGCTTTAAATACGAGAGTTGTTCTTGGTCTGACAAAAAAAGGCACAACATTTTTTATATTTTTTTTTTATATTTCAACTTTTTCACCTGATAATTGAATCCATTTGAACTAACGACTTTCCAACTTTTTAATATCGCCAAAATTATAGATTTTATCAAACTCTGAAAAATACGCGGGTGTGTAGATTTGACCTCATCATTTGACGCAAATTTTCGTCCAGCAAGCCATTTCTTCAGGATTGAGAAAAGGAAGTGATCACTAGGAGACTAACTCGACGAATTGGAATTGTTTTCACTTCCTTTGGTGCACTTTCACCAGATCCAATCTATTAATTTTTTACTTGGATTGAGGGTTCTCTTGACAAGTCAACGAAAATACAATAGTTCAGAGAACCTCATTATTATGTACTGCCTGACTGTTAGGGTACTATTCTCAAAAACATGTAAGCCCATTCAATCTTATTCCACCCTATATCATCACCGAGCCACCTCCAAAGGTTACCGGATCTGGTATATTGGTACCGGATCTAGTAAATAATGATGCCGAATCCGTCGGATTATCTGATCCGTTTTTCCGGATTGCATTCCTAGTACCGATCCACCCTGAAAAATATTCCATATTTGTCGTATGGTAGATCGACTTGTTTGAAACAGGCAGAATACATATCTATGGTATAATATGGTATAATAATCTAGCCACTGCAATTTCATTGAGATGTCTTCTTTGCCCAATAGTCAAGTATATCATTATTCATGATTTAATGTTTATTGTCTATGTTATGAAGCATTCAATTTGTGTACAGAATAAAACTGATTGAACAACATCCATTCGATTTACTATATTTGGGATTATGATCAAACAGGTCAAAAAACTTTCGTTTTTTTTTTGTGGAAAATATGTGCTGTTGTATCATTATTATAAATTTAATTTTTTATAGGGCTTCTGATTTAATTTAGCAATCGGTATTTCAGAAAGTGATACCCAATTCATTGTGCAAAAAACTAAAAAATGTATGAATATTTAATGCAATTACTGGCATCATAATTTAACATGTTTTTAATTTCAATAATCCATCACATAAGCTGTGATAATTTCGCTAAAGCAAATATGAGATGGTAAGTTTTGACGATTACGTGACAAGAATTACAAGTTCTGATAGGTTGCTGCAATTGCAATCGAAGAAAATGTTCAACATGACGGACGAATTCAACAATTTTCTTGCGTCAAAGTACGAACGGACGAAAAGTACGAATCTAGCGCTCTGATTGGTCTAGATTCGTCCGTTGCAGCAAAGTCGAAGTACCAACGCATAGTGTGTAAGCACCTTAAGAGATTTTAAAGTACTCAGCTAAAGTAGAATACACTAGACTCTAGTGACTAGAGAATCACATCTAGCGCTGTACATTTCTACAAAATTTTGTTGTTTAAAATTATAGTATATTAAATCTATAATATACTAAAATATACTACCGATTCTTATATATACTGTAAAATATTTTAAGGTCGACGAAAGACCAAGAGCTATACTGTTCTTTTGATTCAACGGTATTTTTGTTATTAGCTGTGTGAGTGCGTTTCTATAGGATTGGTACCAAATAGAAACCGATAGAATTAATTCTATTGTCTATTAATTATTGACTTTTACAGTCAACAGTCAAAGTTATTACATACAGACATTTGTGATTATACAATAGTTATACAAGCATTAGGGGAGGTAAGAAATATTTACAAGTCGAGGTCGAGTTTGTTCCCGAGCAAAGCGAGGGCTGTGAATTAAATCTAAAAAAAGTGATTTACAGTTTATTAACTATTTAATATAGAGTCATGGTGGCTCGATCGAGGAACGACCGGTCAGCGCTAGCCGCAGTTAAGCGGAGTCGACTCCGTTCTTAATTCGGCTGGGTGACTGGTCCGGAGCCGTTTTGCCTTGGTCCGCGCAAAATGGGCTTAGATCCCGGCGAGAGTGGTTAGCTCAATCAAAGGGACTACTTGCCTTCCAACAGGATTGGAAGGCAGATCTCTTTTATAAAAAAAAACTATTTAGTATTTATTACTATCACTATTAAACTATCAAATTTATTATATTTTTATATTATTTTTCATCTAAATGTCTTTCTTACTTACTTACCTTCTTACCTTACTTTCCATTGTCATTGACAACCACAAGTTTGAAGATAAATCGAACTTACATGTATTGGGTTGTGACATAAGTTCGTTCGGTTTTTTAACATTTATTTAAAGCAGAATACATTTTAAAATAAAATCTTTTATTATTAACTATATAGTTCATTATTTTGTATCACTCTGGCCCAACGTTCAGTCTATGCTCACGAAAAATCTCTCAAGATGAATTGTGAAGGTGAGGTACAATAGCCCATAAAAACCCAACCAACTTCTATACGGTAGTTACAGATGTATGTGGTCGCGCATTGTCATGGTGAAAACATATTCTTCGTCTATTAAATAGAAGAGCTGTCTTCAGACTGTCAAGTTGTTCACAGTATTTGATCGAGTTGGTAATCTGATTATTCGGTAGCAGCTCATAGTAGCCTACGCCCTTTACATCCCTCCAAATAAAGATAATAACTAATTACAACAAAAATGAGGTGTGATCATCATACGACTTTTTTGACTTGACTTGTTGTTTAGGCTGGATTTCTGACGGCAGACACCCAAAATCCAGTGATTGGTTTTTTTCCTATCTTCTTTGATTTTCTTTCTCTGATTGATTACACTTCTAATCGTATGACGGACAAAAACATTTGGATTGTGAAAGTTAGTAAAGAGGCATTTGCAGTTACAATGAGAGAAATACAAGAATGATTATTATAGACAGTACACAGACATTAACCCAAGACTGGGGACACCCTTCACGGCCAGGGGTCTCTCAGGGCGACTTGAAGACAAACTGAACGACCACGAAGAGGAATAGCAACAACTCAGGCAGACATGAAAATCACAAACATAGATAGGGTTACATGGTTTTTTCATTTTCTGACCTATGAATGGAAATCAAATTGAATGGGCGAAGGATATCAACCAACGAAGATAAAAAGACGTCCGAGTGTCGAGCGTTAAAATTGCAAGCTAAAGAATGTGTTCCGAATTATCGAATTTTCCGTAAATGCATGAAGAGCTTTCAGTCATACTCAACCTGAAATGGTGAGACGGAGTTTTGCTATGGTTGAAACGAATTCTATTAAGTGTAGCTAAATGATTTCTATCAATACTTCTGTTGAATTTAGAAAACCAGGGTTTTTAATGTGGGTTATCTATTAGATCTCTGTACCATGAACCTTTGTTGAACATAGCCGAATGCCAAGTTTCGTTCCATTTGTTCCAAATAACATCCCTAATATTGCTAAAGAAATCAGCTCTTGGAATTTTGAATTGCCTGACCAATCTATCGTCAAGTCTGCCAGAATCTGCCAACCTATCCGCTACTTCGATTCCCCTGATTCCTTGATGGCCTGGGATCCAGGCTAGCTTAATATTTCTATTGTTTGAAGCCAAGGTGTGGAGAACATTCTTAATTTCGAGGGTTATATAATCTGTTCTTGTGGAAATACCACCTTTGTTAATTTTAGCTAGAGCCACCTTGGAGTCGGAACAGATGAGAGCTCTTTGTATTTCTCTTGGAAGGATAAACTTTAGACAGAGTAGTATGGCCATTAGTTCCGCAGAGGCGATTGAAAATTGATTTGGAATTCACCATACATATTAATTGGAAGAGATGGAGAATAGATTCTGTCCTATCTCAATCCCGGATCGAGTTTTAGAAGCATCGGTAAAAAATACCATATGGTCATTGAAATCTTCAACCAACTTGTTACGAAACCTCAAATTTGTAGCTTCGGGGTTTTCAGAGTCGTCCTTGGGGGTATTGAGTTCCACCATCTCAGTTCTATTTTCAATTTGAGTCAACCATTTAATACTATAGCAGGCAAGCTTCTGCCACAACGGAAGATCACCAGATGTGGAAATGACGTGTTCCAAAACCTCCAACAGGGTGAGTCGAGCATTTTTCTTCTAGAAACCATTCGTTCTTAACTGTTCTGTGATTGTTTTTAACAATTTGCTATCATTAATAACTGCAATTTTAACAAGAAACTTGGAAGCGAGCCCAACGAATCTTATGTGTAGATCAACCTCGCCACATTCGGATATCATGATGTAGCAAGGGGTAGATCTGAAGGATCCCATAATAGATCGAAGGGCGGCAAACTGAATCCTGTCCATTTGAAACTGAGTAGAGCAGACAGGCCACATAACTTGAGCCACATAGTCAAAATGGGAAAGAATTAGACCATTATAAACCAATAGAAGAGTTTTTGGGTCAGCCCCACAGGATAAGCCAGTCAAATATTGAGACCCTATAAACGTTTTGAAACGATGTTTTCAATGCTTTGGGACCAGTTCATTTTGGCATCAAAAATCACACCCAAATACCAAACACTTTCAGACCAATCGATTGCTTGATCTTTCTATAATAATGCTGGAAAGTTCGCACGCGTTCTGTTTTTCCTGAATAGAACCGCTGAAGTTTTAGAGACGTTCAAATCCAAACCAAGACCATCCAGCCAGGAGGCAAAGAGGGGAAGTGCAGAATTAATTTGGGAAGTTAAGTTTATAGCTGAGTAGCTTGAAATGTACAGGATAGTATCATCCGTGTATTGAATAAATTCAGTATCTCCGATCGCTTCTCCCAGTGAGTTCACGTATAAATTAAAAAGCAATGGACTGAGGCTTGATCCTTGTGGTAAAACTTTGTCGCATAGTTGGGGATCAATTATGTTTTTATCTTGTGTTTTAATGTAAATTGTGCGATTGTGTAACAATTGCATTATATAACTGTTGTTAGCGGGTGGGACTTTTTCCTCCAAAAGCCCCTCCAAAAGAATACCGGGAATGACCATATCATAAGCCGATTACAAATCCAAAAAACCGCAAGAACCAGTTTTTTTCCTAGAGAAGGCAAAATTTATGGTGGAGGAAAGCGAGACCAGGGCATCAGTTGTTCCTCTGCCCTTACAAAATACTAACTGGTTCGGATTGAACCACGTACGATTCTCCAAAAACCACTCCAGACGTTCCCTGACACAACATTCCAGCAACTTTCCTACACAAGATCCCAGCACAATTGGTCTGTATCCCGAAACCTTCGTTGGATCTTTGCCCTTCTTCGGAATCCACATAAAATTTCCAATCAGAAGGAATAGGAGAAACTTCTAGAATTATGCTATAAATCCGAACGAAATACTCCAGGGCTAAAGAATGTATATTCTAAAGCATAGAGTACATTATACCGTCCGTGCCCGGGCTACAGTCTTTTTTGTCTTTGAGAAGAAGTTTAATTTCGTCTATAGAAATTTTAGCAAATTTGGTCCCCGAGGCCACAGTCGGAACTTCAAAAGGCACTCTTGGGGGAGCTAAAAAGTTTAGAAGATCTGAGTAGATGCGATCTTCTGAGACAACATGATGATTGGGCCTCTGACAAAATGCCTAAGAGATAGGACTAAGTCTATTGAACAGAGAGCAGAACGTCCAGAAACTCTCCCTTTTTGCTTGTTTTAGCTATGCTTTTTCTAGTGTTTAAGAAGTTCTCGAACACAACTACAACTTTTTGGGAATAAAAAAACAGTACGTTAAACAAAAAAGTTTTTAATACTCCGTTACACGCTAACGCGGTCAAAAAGACCGCACTTTTAGAAAAAATGATCTCTACGGCCACCATTTTAACTTAAGCCTTTAAGACTCCACCTATTCCTCAACCTATCTGTTAGTGATAAGATGATAAGCTGGGCATATTTTTTAAGCTGTTTATGTGTTTTTAGCACTCTTGGAAGTTGGGTGCGGTGTTTTAGACCATAGGCGCGTGTAACGGCGGAACTTTTTTTTGTAAATAAGTAGTGACTTATATTTAGTAATGACTTTATCGAGGAGTCGCCTAATGGTCCAAATGGCTTTAAAAGCTGAAAATTCATCATATTCAGATGAAATTATTGAATATAATTCTGATTCAGATGTCGAACAACTTAGTATCATTGACGAAAGCAATTGAGTTATTATATTTATAATATTATTAATAAATATTATTTCAAATCAATGGATATTTGTTTTTTAGCGTTTTAAAGTTAAAAAACATTATAAATATACAATAATTTTATTTAAAAAAACGATAATGTAAAGTGCGATCTTTTAGACCGCACCGCGTGTAACCGCGTGACTTTTTGTAGCGCGTGTAACGGAGTGTTAAACAAAAGTTATTTAAAATTACATTAATCTTCTTCTTCATAAAAGAAAGCAAAATTAATTTACAAATTAAATATTATTATATTTAAGTAAAGAATTACTCGATATTGAGTATCTGATAAACAGTTGGTAGCAGTCTAAACAAATTAAGAAGAGTTATTGACAGTTTCATGTATTTGACAAGTAATAGTAATAAAATATATTAAAATATTCAGTAGATATTTTTATTTAAGAAATAAAAAATAGTATCAGTGAAAATTTATTAATTTTATATTTGATTACTAATTATAATATAACTTTAGAAAATTATATACATTCTTTAAAGAGTATATTTCTAAGAAATGCCGGCATCTGGGGATGAACTGGGCGAAAAAGGTAATTATTTTGCAATAAGAATTCAATCTGTAATAATATATACATGTATCAGTCAGGAATACAACTTAGTTTTAGATCTTTTGAAATCCTGTTCATATTAACAATAAATTTGCATAGCTATGTAGTGTTTTTTCTGTAAGACATCTAACAACAAAAAAGTATTAATTATTGGCTAATATTAGCTTACTGATTCGGTTATCATAAAAAGCTGTTGATTAGTTAACAAAGATTGCTTTGCATTCATTGTCTCATAATTTGTGCCTGGTATGCCAGACACTACTATTTGACAAACTATGAAAAATGCCCAATTCTAAAAAGAAAGATGTTAATTATTGCGTACATCTCGAAAATGTTGAAATAAATCAACATGTTTGATAATAACTGAATAGAACTATTATAATTTTTGAATATAGTTCGTTAAGCGATGTACTATGAAAATATTAAGATTTTAATTCTGAAAATTATTTGATCTAGCAAATTTTTAATTCTTTAAATAAATTCTAGGTAAAAAAAATTTTAAATCCGCTATAGCAAATCATATATGCATATGTATCAAAAAGTACATCAAAATTTTTAAATTACTTATTTATAAAGATGGATATATTTTTAATATTAAAAATTGTTCTAATGTAAAATCTATATAATCATAACATATCAATTTTATGGTTCCTAAATTAAAGATTAAATTTTTAAAAATACAAAATATATCCTTTTTTAAACTTTACCAATACAAATTGATATTACAGTTGTGCAAGTATCTCTTGGCATGAAGGGGGCACTCTCTTTTGTGCCTGAACATTTCAGCAAGAAGATGAATGAAACTAAAGTCCGGTTAGCAAGTAAATATGGAGTTCAGAAGTAAATTATTAGTTCTAAAAACAAAAGTAACATAGTTATTGTGAAATAAAAACATTTAGAACTGATCTTAATTTAAAATCTTTTTATTTTTATTCAAAGATAGAAATACTACAATAGCGTAAACTTCTGTCGCGAACTATACCTTTTTAAAATAGTTCCAGCTTCGTAGTAACAAGCATATGTCCTGTTTCTTATTGAACAACCCTTTACTTTGCTCTCTGTCTGCACTAAACTCGCCCTCTCAATGCCACGAGATGCTTGTTGAGCTGTAGACTGTTTTTCGAGTAAAACTTGAAGGTTTTCTGATGTATATAGTGAGGAGTAGACTTGCCCAAATACGAAGATTGAAATACTTGTGGAAATTGCTTTATATATCATTATTGTCACAAATGAATTTATGCGTTTATCTATGATATTGATTAATTTCTATACCATTAGTATAGTAGTAATATTTAAAGATTCTAGGCAGGAAGGAATAATTTCATTTCAAATGGATTGTATACAAAAATAAACGAAAATTTCATCGTAACTATAAAACTGTTTTTAAAATGATTATCCAAATTCTAAAATTCATATGGGACGTGTTAAGATGAGAAAGGATGCATTAAAATATGTTGCGTCCTAGAGATTTCTAAAATATAAATATAAAATAACTAAATTTAAAAGCACATGAAAATGATTTCTGATCACATTTATATTGGGTTGTTCGGAAAGTAATTTCGTTTTTTTCCCAACAGATAGAGCTAATCATATTTTACAGCCAACTT
>JAUIMW010001644.1:0-12065 GCA_033557785.1 Enochrus cinctus
CTTACTGACAATATTCTTTATTAGAATTATACTTATTACAATTGAAATTATTTTCGATAAACGCACTTTACAAGAGTATATATAATATAACCAGCGTAAATACTCGGAGACCGTGTTGAATAAGCGGCAACCAAGCGGTCATTTTGACATGTACGTTGTGCGATCGCAATCCGGATTCGTTTGCTTTTAGTAATTAATTATTCTCTCTCGTAATACTGCATAAATTTCGACCAAACAACTTGCATTTAATAAAGTAAGAATTCTTTAATTATAGCACTGTTAAAATAACAAGATATTTATATATCTGTTCCAAGTTTGGTCTCCAACCGTTGTAACGAAATACAAAATAACATGAATAATAATTTAAAAAATATATAGGGAGATTGCTAAAAGAGTAAATACAAAATGATGAGTGAAATTGTTAATAACAGAAGTATTAAATCATTGAAATGAAATATTGTAAAGGCACTTACATATGGCTTCAGGATTATTGTCTTGTGCTAACTTTTCTTTTGCCAGTACTATTCAAATTATGTGTTAAGACATTTCAAGAAAATTTCACTTTTATCTCACTTTTATCTAACGTAATCCTATTTAACAGTCAAGAAGAGGTGCACAAAAAACATTACCAGACAAAATTGTTGCCACAGAAAATATATAGAATCATTTCATTGGAAAATTTGGAAAACTAGTAAATAAACCATAAAAATGTAATAATAGGGCATTGTGAAGATTGAATGAATTACTATACAACTAAATGCTAAAAAAAGTCGACACAAATCGACACACATTTTCTATTTTTCTAATATTTCTTTATATTTAACTTTTGCATGTATTTATTAGTTGGTCTTGCTACTTATTTAATGGGCTGATTACACCGTTAGAAGAATTGCTCTAAATATACTAATGTACTAGATCTTACTGAAAAAAGAATAATATTACACGGCACCGTAACTATTTTGTGCATTATAGAGAAATGCAGCAGAAACTATATTGCGTGATTATTTTATGTAACTCAGTGTTGCTAGTTTTTCCGTGATATCATCGCATTTTGGAATCTAACGTAAAGTTGTATCGTGTTTTAAACCATATGAATTCGAGTGTAAGAGATACTCTAGCAAAATTGTTTAAATTTTCGTTAATCTAATGTTTATGCATTTAATAATCGATTTGAAATGTTCTTCATAATTTTGTATACTGTTTTTGTTGGTATTAGTTTAATGGCGTAATAAGCCGACATAAAAATTAAAACAATATAAAAAAAACTCGCATTTACATACATTAGTATAATCATAAGATACCATAAGAACTTTAGCTACTAAGGATTAGTTATGTCTACTATCAGACAATAATTTAGAAAAAAGCTTTAAACAAATTAAATATTTTATTAGTCTGCTGCTGCTTCTTGATGAAGAAATAAATGCTTTATTGCAGTCTCCCATATAAATCATGCCACCACGAAACAAAGAAAGAAGAAATAAATTACATCCTGCAATTGAAATTGAGAGAATGAATTTCATGTTAACGAACACATCCAAAGTAATAATTACCTAAGGTCGCTATCGTCATAATTGCAGCTTAATTGAATGTAGGCTTATGATGAGAAGCAATTGATTGATAATAAATATCATTTTTCGTAAAAGCTAGTAATTGTGATGACTGGTTTTGAAGTAAAATAAATGAATACTAAAATGTCCGGTTTTAGAAATGAGAATATATTTGTATAGAAATACGGCAAATATTCCAAGTGCAAAAATAACCTACTAATTTTAATACCAACAGGTGTTTTGATAAAATAAACAGTTACTTAAACAAGGTGTCGTCACTCATCCTTGACATACGATTGCTAATATTCGCATCATTTGTTTAATTCGCGGGCGACAATAATTAAAAGTACAATATTGTAACGGTAAAGAAAATGCACAAGCTTAACAGTTAAATGTTGTTATGCTATTGTTCGGTTTGAATGATCAAAACCTGCAAAACAAAGTTTCTGATTATAAACTATAATTTCAATTTAGTAGAGACACTTCTTGTAATTTTCTAATGGATAAACTTCCTAATTATCCCTGTAGGCGAAAATTCGGAGTTAAGCCAGGCGCTGGGCCTCGTAAATTTGATTTTCCCTCAAAACAAGGCGAAATTTGCATCAACAAAAACACTTTCCACAAACGCTAGAACGAATTATCACTTCGCAGAAAAGGCAATAAAGAAATTCCCGGAAAGCTCTTTGTTCGCAAATGTTTGTTAGTCATTCGTTTTGAATTAAAGTACACAAAAGTGGCGCAAAAACCTCAAAGATAAACACATATTTTAGCATTTGTGTATGGCCTCTTGGTTCCCAACTCCTTTTCCTCGGAAAGGAAAAGACATTAATTCGTCTGAGAGAAATATGTGAGTTGTGGGATTTTGGGCATTGGAGTTTGAACAAATAATGGTAGGGTGACGTTCGATAGTATTTATCACAGAAACTTTTTCAGAAAAGATGAAAGATTATCAATAATTCGTAAAAAGTAGCCAGGCAAGTTGAAACTAGAGTTTGTTGTTTCACTATAAATAATTTTATTGTTGTTTTCGGTCAGATAAAAAACAATAATTGCTTCAAATAATGACGATGCGTTGTGATAAAATTTAATTCGACCTTATTATAAACGTACCGAGCGCTGCGGTTTGAAAGATTTGAATGAAAGTGAAAATGACCTAGATGTTCTCTCAAATGCACACGGCTGCTTTTAATAAGAGAACCAGCCATTGGAATAAGTTGTTGTGGGTAATTGGAAAAGAATCGCCAATCTACTAGAATTATTGTAACAATGTGTCTAATATCAAATAATGCACATGAAAACTTAAATAACACGAACTGTGCATTACTTTAAACGATTTCTTCGCTTAATTAAACTTTATTAATATTTACAACGGATTTTATTACAAGTAAGTTTAATACTGATTTAAATTTTCAATTATATGCTGCAACGTGCAAAATAGTTTGTAGCGCTTAATATATTACAATGTAGTAATTTTAAATTAATTGAAATAGATTGAGCGACAAAATTCTATTTGAAAGCCTACAATCCCGATTTTAATATTTCCTTGGCAATTTGGACGTGATTAAATGTCCCTAAACAATTAAATGAATATTTAACACCGAAACGGGCTATCATGAACTTTATAGCCATATTTTCGTGATTACTTTCGTGACTGGTTATTCAAACCAGTCTGGGGCTCATTTAGCTAAAAATAATTGTCAAAAAGGAGTGCCAATGCAAATTTATGTAACACCGCTCATACCATAATTAAATATTCGAAACAATGAGATAATAAATCTTGATGGATTTAAATACTACAAATGCTTCAGTCAATGAATTTATTGTGTGAACTTACATTTTAGAGTGTCTTGGCTCTCACCTAAAAGCAAAAGAAAAAATATTAGCTTCGTGAGGATAAGAATGATTTAATTGTAAATATTGTATAAATTGTAACATTGAATAAAAACAATGTCCATAGTTAAATAGGTTATACATAAATAAAAAGAAAGATTGTATCACAACGTATTGTATCAAAAAGTAATTTGGTAACTTTTGGACAATGGAAATACCTATATGAAAGCGTTGGTGTATATAGTCTCTTATTTTAAAATTTAAATTCTTCTGAGTATTTTTGATACACATTTCTGGAAAATTGAAAAATTGAATATTTACATTCCACGCATTTATATATGAAAAATTAAATATTTCTTTTTAATACATGAAATAAAAGAGTGCCAAAGAAAATGCAAATAAAACTGGAATAAGGAGTCTCCTTGAAGCAAGTTCATTGGAAAACATAATTAAATAAGGGAAAATCGAAGATAACAACAATAACAATGCTTAATTATCGATTTCTACCTATAAAATTGACATAAACGAGCGCCTGGTGATAAGAAAGAAAAACTAATCATTAGAGCTATAATCTAATCCATAACAAAGGAACTTACGTTTAAAGCACGTTTAGAGCAGCGAGGAAATGAATTAAAGTAAACGAACGGCGAAAACCCGACAAAAGTGCCATAATAAAACGATCGATAAACAATCAAGAAATGTCTGAATTATTCGGAATTCCGGCCGATGTAGCCGCCGGCAGATGTTACACATTGGAAGGAAGAAGAAGGGCGCGGGCAACACAATCGACGTTGAGGCCTCGAGAGCGCCCTTAGCATTGCCCTGAAAATGGTGTTGACGGTCGCTGCGACCGCGTCCTTTCTCCTCCATTCATGACCGCGACCGCGAAAAGCTCTAGGACATCAAGAGCGAAGTTGGCCATGTCCTTACTCCTCGTTGTAGCGACTCTGGAGATGGGCGCGTGGGAAAATAACAAAAATTCTGTTGTTTCATTTTGTATGGGAAGCCTTAAATCGTAATATTACATATCTGATTAAATGAAGTAATTAATTTTAAATGAGGTATTAAACTTACATCAATTGATTAAAAAGAATTGACTAAATAGTTTGCGGTCTAGTACAATGCACAATAGTGTAAAAATTCACATGAAAATTGTTTAAAAAATGTGCTTTAAGTATTCGAAGAAATAGTGCGTAACAAGGAAGTTATTACTGAGGATGGTAGTATGTTTTAAAATGTGGTAGTAACTAAGCACATCTCTAGACGGGAACGTGATGGGCGCGCCCTTGCTACTACGTCGGAAATCCCACCAGGTCAGCTGATCAGGATCAATACGGGTAGCGGGCGCACAGTGCTGTTCTTCACGTAGCGCACCATGAGAGAGGGCCTACGACAACGAGAAACATCTAGACCCACCCACTACAATGGCACCTAAGCAGAGAAAAAAATGGCTGGCTGAAAAGGGTAAACAACACACTCGACCTAATGGATATATTGATCAAATTTTAAATCGACATACGTTTTAGAAGAAAGCAATAATTGTAAACGTCAGAGCATCAAAACAATATGTTTTCGGTTTTGTGGGCAGGCAATAGTAACAAAGTGGATATTATTATGGCGTTTTATTTCGTTGCCAAAAGGACGAATGTGCGTCGCTAACTTTAATGCAAAAATGCAAAATTTATTGATTTGTTTACACATTAAAAATGCCAATTTTGTTACAATTCCCATTATGTGTACATTTTCTCGTTTAATCCGCACTTTTGCTCCAAACAATACAAAATTGATAACTGTGAATTTCCGAGTGCATAAAAATATCTAACGTGAGTCACGAGTTTATGTCATACCTCAAACAAGTAATAATTGAGTGTTTACGGCAATCCAAATATTTTTCTCGTTATCAAACGAAAAGCTATTGATTAATTTTTAAAGGAAATAATACCAATTGATAATACGGGTGCATTCATTTAAAATGTAAAATACAGTTCAATTAAACAGGAAGCAATCTATTTATAAAGTACCTGCATTTTCTGACCTAATTTCATTCGTGTTCATTTTTATTAATGAACCATTATTACTCGTAGGTACGGTGTTGCATAAAAGGAAAAGGAACTTATTATAGAATATATTTATATAATTATAGTATATTAAAAAATTTTTTTAGCTAGCATTCATTAAAAATACAGTTAGGTAGAGACGTATTTAATAGTATTCACTAAAATAAAATATAAATAATCTCAACTGTTACAAAGCTCAAGCTCCCTTCCCTCATTAGTAACAATTATAATTAATTATAAAACCACTTCTGCGTATACGTTTCGTGTAAAACCATTATGTTACTCTGTCGAAATTAGTAGAGCCTATATTTCCAGTCGATTTACGTATAATTATGCACAAAAAAACGTTACACATGTATTACCGAGTTGTTTTGATAAGATTAATGCCGGCAACAGCTAATTATGCTGGATCGTTTGTGTACCTTTTAATGTTTCTCAGCTTTAATTTTTCACGCGCAACATCTACATAAATACATCCGAACCAACCACGATAGCAGCCAGCACGTGATGAGCCTGTGGCTTTTAATGATTGAGATAAAATTTTTGAATTTTGTTAGAAATGCAATGGTAGGTAATTTTATGAGTTGTAATTAAAACACTTTAAAGCATACGCTCTTCGCGACCTAGGTAATTACTAATGGAAATTTGAATTACGATACGTTCATGCTACTAAATAGTTTTGTCAGCAAACATAAATTCTAAAGGAGCTCAGAGTGGATACCCGTTATTTAAAACATTTTTAGATTGAAAACAGATGGTTGTTTAACATATGCAATTAAAAGAGTTAATGTGTTAAAGTCTTAATACCGTCTTAAAAACTGATTTTCTAATCCACGCAGATTAAAAACGAAACGAAAACCAACGATATTAATCGATATTGTTATAAGAGCGAAAACAGAAACGAAACTGAAATAAATAATTTCTGTGAACGTTCCGAATAAAATTTATTTTTATTTTTTTTTCAATATAGGTTTGCTGACATTTTATAGCAAAATAAATCCTCGTTTCATGGAAGATTTTTTACTGGCGCTTAAAGAAGTGCTTTGAAAGTCGCTAACTCGCAATTAAATTTATTGATATCTGTTTCGCTTGGTATAAATAAATCTTAACACATAGTTGTGTATGTTCGCTAGGTCGAGCAGATTCAATTTTTGGTATCTTCTTCTCGTATTATAAACAAGCTCAGGCGAAGCATATCTTATTTCAAGATACTTATACACATATATACGATATTTATATACACCTAATGATAAATAGACTTGGGAGGGCTTGCCCGAGTCAGTAAGTAATTTAGCATGTTTCTATCAGAAACAGAGAAGATTATTCGACCACATATCCTATAATTTTAAATATCTTGTAAGTGTTATAGCGAAAGCTTGGGGCCAACTAAACGAACGGCTTTTACTGCTAACAAAATGTAAAGTTTTTAAGTTTATAAAAAAACTGGGGTAATATCTCTTACTCTCCTATAGATTTTTTCACAATGGTAAATTTCGGGAATTGACCATTAGAGCGGTGATAGCGAGCATCTACGAGTTAAGTGGTAGCACACACTAACAGAGCGATTTTCATTATAAAAAGAATCATATTTGCTACATGAATAGACTCTTTTCAATATGTAGGATAATGTATTTTATTTTTTAATGTGTAATTGCAGCATATATATATATATATATATATATATATATATATATATATATATATATATATATATATGTATGCTTCTCTACCTAGTTTTTTCAGGTAATGACATGTATACGCAAAAGAAAAAGTTAAGAAAACAAGACAATTATTTTATGGTGATGTTTGTGTAAAATTATATCATTTTTAAGATAAGGTTTTTTAATCGTACTGCATAAAGAAATGACTTTTGAGCCTTTCAAAATAAGATTCATATGTTTACAATAATAACACAAAATCAAAATAAAATAGTTCATACATAACCAAAGAAAATAGCAAATTTCCAGTAAATATTTTAAAGGACTATAATTTTAGTAATTGGAAGCGCTGAAATACTTTTCAATGGCACATCTTCTGTAATTAGAGATGCAAATTTGGCCACTTACTCGCCGAATACATCATGCAAAATGCGTTTATTCGTAAGCTTATTAAGTAACGGAAAAGCGAGTTGCATTAGCATATATTAAGGTAATGCAATAGTTAACGTTTAAATTTAAATAAATTTTTCAGGTGCCTTCTTTTAAATGACAAAATTAACTTAAACGATGTTTAAAATCATAAGCCAACCTTAATGTTTTAAGCCATTTGCACAAACCAAATACGCAATAATTACAAAGAAGAATTTTAGTTAATAGAAGCCTCATCAAATGTCTATAGAAAAAAGGCAGTGACCCCAAGAACATCCAAATTTTGGTGCATGTAGTTCAAATAATACATTCAAGTGAACCTAATTATCAAATTTAGTGTTGGAATTGTAAGGTGCATAAGATTGTCCTTCTATTAGACGTCAATTAATTGGCATTTACTTTTATGCTATTAGAATGAGGGATATCTTCCGCACAAAATCGAACGGAAATTCGTCATTAAACATGGGTACATCTTGTAACAGCGTCCGGTCACACAAAAAACTGTCTACTACAGCACGTAAAACATGCCTTTCACGTTTCTTTTTTTGTTTTGCTTTTAAAGTACCCATTGCAGACATTAAGAATTCAAGCCTTCAATTTATTTAGCTTTTACGCCGAATACAATAAATTCAATTATGTTTTAGATATGACAATTTTATATTTAGTTTATGTATGGTTGCAATATTGGCGGAGGCGCCACCAAAAGGGGCAGTTTCAAGAGTTTTGTGAATTTTAAGTTATTCTCAAACGGTGTTTAACCTACATTTATTTATTAAAAGTTTTGTCAATGTTACGTAATGCAACCAATAATTTTCAAAATACTGTTTCATTACGAATTCCGGTTAAAGTAAAATTGTCCTTGCCGGATTATGTTATTATTGCGTAAGTGCCTTGCAATTTTGACGTCAAAACAACCTTTCTGAAAGTATTGATCACAAAGAGTTTAGACAAAAGAGTGCTATATTTAAACGCTACATTTCATCAAATTGCTTTCTTCACGAAAAAAAAGGAAAAACTGGAAGTGTTGGAATGCCGGCCTAAACAAATTCGAGTTTACTTTTTTTTCATTCATGGCTGCTGTTTTGCAAACAACAGATAGCATATGTTTCGTGGACAACCGAAAAAATTATAACTTGGAACAAGCGAAAATTAGTAGCGGAATCAAATTATAATTTAGATAATGAAAATAGTCGAGCGAAGGGTATTTTAAAATAATGCGGAAATGGCGTCAATTCTACAATCCTAATAAACAAACAAAACAAAAATGGCGACCGCATTACGTATAACAGATGATCCATTTGTAGGAAGTTTCCAAATGTAAAATTTTTATGTTGACGTGTGCGATTTAAACCATATTGTTTTCATTTATTTTTTTAAGGCCAATTCGTTCTGTAGAGGAACGAACGTTAAATATTCAAAAAGATTTATTTATTTATTCTGCGTTTTAACACTAGAATAGTTTATCTCCAATTTGTTACGAGTTTTGAAGATTGCACAATGACAATAAAACTTCCATTTAGAAATAACTTTGTGAAAAATGTTGCGGGCTTGAATATAAAATTATTAATACGTGTTTCAAAAATGCCATATTATGATTGCAACGTCAGCAAATTCGAACAATGTTTTTTACAAACAAAACATATTGGACGCAAAAATACGGTGCGATGTTTGTTTGGAGCAGACAAAGCGATGTTATTTCGAGATGAATATCTATTCTATTTAATAATAACATATTAATACCAACTTTATCGTTCAAGTGTGTCCTAGAATCAGCCATATTCCATCGAACGTGTCGCACCGGTTTCATCAAAATTGCACAAAAAAATAAGGAAGCCATTCTACCAAAATATGTCGCGCACCCCTAGAGATAACCGGTAAACTGCTGCTGCGGAAGGCGTTTTCCTCGCGATTTGGAGAACCGGCTTCACCGACACAGAAACACACATGATGATTTTGCAACAACAAAAATATTTACGGACGTAAATCAAATGAAGTTGGCGAGGTGCAGGTCTGTTGCCAAGCGAGTCAAATACGTATACGGATTATTGGCGCGGCCTTGAACGTTAAAAAAAGCAATTAAGGGTCACCTTGGTACGTACGTTCACGAAATCCGTGAAAGAACAGCTGGACACCATCTTCATGGGTCGGACACTTGTTTGTTTACATTGTGTGTGTATGTTGTGTTTGAAAACACGCAGTAGATATCGTGTTGTGGCGGCACACATATGTCAGGAGCACTGGGTACCGCGGCCTCCGCGTCAGGATATCCTGATGTTGCGCTAGGTGTCATCTTCGAGTCGATGGTGGCGGCGTCTTCTGAAATTCGGACGGAGGTTTCCTGGTGGCGATGCTTGCAGATGTTGCGGGACTGGCAAAGTTACGCAACATCTAGGAGGCCCCGGCTAGGCGCGATGAGGCCGCATTGCAGATGCGCAAGCGCGTCGATCGGCCCAGCCTTGGCAATGAACTTGGCAATGTTGGGATGCGTCACAGCCTTCTGGTCGATAAGCGAAACCCATACTCCTGCCATTCTCGAAACATTCATTTAGGCGGTTTGCATTGGGGTTGGCCGACTTCTTCCTTCGGATCGTATACGTACGCCAAATGCACCTCCGCGAAATCTTTCTGTCAGATTGCACAAGATATTTCATTAATTTTTCCATTTGTAACTGTTTCATATTGATTAACCACGCATTTATCACTTTCATTTTATTACAATGCTGGCTTTAATTTGTCAGCAAATACAATATATAGATAAGTAGTTTGTCGATTCAAGAACCAAATTGAAATTAAAATACAATTCATTTTGCTCGATTAAAAAACATGGGTTTAAAAGTTTTATCAATTATTAAACTTGGCCTATTTGGAATTGATTCCACGTTTTTTTTACATTTTCCTGTTATTTCTAGTTTATGGGGCATTTAATTAAAAGAAATGTTAATTAGTTAATAGAGGTATGTTTCTATCTACAAATTTTATTTTTACATCTGGAAATAGAACTTTCTGTTGATCTTTTGATACATAAACTTGATGACTCTGCTTGACAAACGATCAACATTTGTTAATGTTTGTAATTGTTTGCGAACTTAGATGGAAACTAACATTTCGAAAACAACATAAACCAGGTTGAGTCGTTTTTAAAATATGTGTGAAGACGGCTCATAACCGATTTTGGACTCAATTGTCACAGCAGATAAAACAATGGTTCTGTTTTATTATCTTCTGTTCAAAAAGAAATAGACCAACAACGAAATAAAAAAAATGGTGATCCCAATATTCTGGAATTGTGAAAGTATTTTATTCACTGACTTTAGACTATGTCTTTGTTGCATAAAAAGAAAATCTTCATGCAATACGTCAAGACAGTGCATGTTCATACTGCCAAGCTGCCATTCGTAAAAGAATTGATGCTTCAATTCAATACCGTATAGTCCGAAAATAACTCCGCACTACCTTCTGTGTTTGAAAAGCAAGGTAGTGCAAGATAAAAGTAATCCCCATATAATTGTAATCAGAATTTATTACAAAAACTTTCATTTGAAGTAATAATATGTCATTATACAAAGGACATTGTTAAACCAATGGAATTAAATAAGAATTCCCGTTGTAGTTTTAAAAGCTATTAAACAGTCGTAAATTTATCGTTCTTATTTATCTTACTAGAAGTACAATGGTGAATAGGAGTGTAATGTTACTTGAAAAAATATGCACTTTAAATTGACCATACAATTGTACTGATTTAATGTTATTAAGAATTGTTTGCTTTGGTTTTAGGATACTCGCAGTATTTTATATTGAGTTTGATTATTGGTAATTTTAAATTTTTGATTGCGGATTTTTCTGTTCCCTGTATGTATTGTTGAGGTATTATGAAGAAGAAAGTTATAGTGAACCATTCTTAAATAAATAAGTGACAAGTGTGTTGTCTTTGGTGACGAAATAAAATCTTGACAGCATTAAATCAGAAATTTCAAAAACATTAAACAGCAGAAAATTTAACAAAGGACAAAAACTCAACATGGATATTTTCATGTTTCTTCGACAAATATTTAATCTACTCTCGTGGTTCTGCTAAAACCGTCTTAGAACAGAACTTTTTTGTTTTTATTAATCAAATTTTCCGCCAACCTGATGGTCTCTGTATCTTCTTCTCTTTCACTGTTGAACTTGAACTTGAAAATCACCAGTGTTTAAACTTTCTAGATTAAAACTTTTTTATCCTACCGTATCTATCGTAATCCCACTCATACCGACCACTGCATCAATTTCAATTCCACCCATCCTCTTCCTCACAAACTTGCATATTTCATAGGTTTTTCTCGATCCGTCTTTCTTTTGAAGATTTTTCCCACGAATTAAAGGTCATTACTTAGATAGGTTTGTCCAATGATTCTCCTTTTTAATTAATCAAAAAGACATAGCTTTTTAAAGATGCTGGTATTCCTCTTCTTCTTCGAGTGCCTTCTTCTATCGAAGATCGGCAACAATTTTGGCAAATTCTTCTCTGTTTTGGGTCTTCCTCAGTAGATCGTTGGAGCTCAAGC
>JAUIMW010001645.1:0-12065 GCA_033557785.1 Enochrus cinctus
ACTCGAAATATCCCGGTAATTTTGAGTATAAATTCGGAGCTCTCGTGCACGCACTTTCACCTTCAACAGCCAGGGACGTAATCTCTATTTACAATTAATAAAATATTTTAAAAAGGACACGGTGAATAAGGCGCGCCACTGGTGGCTTCTTTTGTCGCGTTCCGAGCTCTCTTCGGCTCTCTAGAAACTCGAGAGTTACGAAAGCTTCTATTGCGTTCTTTTTCGATTTCTTTCGATAGGGACGGTCGGAAATCTTTCGGTACAATATATATTGTTGTTTTGTAGGTGTGTTGCTTACCAAATTAAATAAAATGAGAAATTTGTGTACCTTAGTTTAGCCCTTTGTGGTCCTAAGGAGAAAACTACGACTTACGCCACTAAACGCATCAATAACATGTCTCACTATGTATCCCAGTAATCATATAGTAACAAAGTCGAGTTGAAAGTCGATAATTTTTTGTGAGAAAATCGAAGTTACTTATATAAAGCATAATAGGTATTAACAAATAAGTTTAATATACAAATATAGAGAAATAAATATTTAGGCAGTGGTAGAAAAGGAAAATTTACTATTTTAAACGACTTTATTGACCTTGTTGCATACATTGTATGGGTGCTTCTTGGGTGCCCCTTCAGTGTCATGCACTTTGATCTCCACAGCCGCCAGGTTGGACTCTTGCAGGTCTTCGCCAATCATACGCCTCCTTTTAAACATCAACAATAGCGAATTAATTTTCTCTTCTATTGTGATAGTATTTCTTCCATCTGGACATAAAATCACATTACCAGCTGCAGTCCTTATCATAAAATCCATGCCATTAAGATTTTTTTTATTTAACCAGACTAATTTCTTAAAGGAGGCGAGATTAACTCAAAGACAGATTCAAAACAGTCGTTTAATAAATCAGGGTAGTTCAAATGAGGCGGTAAATGCAGAGAACTTCTCTTTGGGTTTAATTTTTTGAACTACTTACACATACCTACGCCATTGCTTGAATGTCTGCAAGATAAATGGTTCCTCAACGGCCTGTAGTAGTCCCAGGTACCTGCACCAGGATCATAATGAGCCTTATATTAGGTGTCATCCATGGTGCGAACACATTGCCATATTCATGGCTAAAAGGGACATTCACTTGATCATAAGGGCTCTAAAAGACCTAGGTCTGATGTTATTTAAGTCACAAAGCGTCAAATTCATCTGTAAGATCGGAAAAATAGCCTATGGTCCAAATATATTGTAGTTTGTATATAGAGGCAGCCATTATTTTCCCGTAACTAAGCTTTCTTGAAATATTTTATAAATGAAATTTATGATTATGGATACACACTGTACCTGACGTACATTGTGTATAGGGTAATTATATAATATATATTTATTCGTTAATAATTGTACAGAACACAGAAAAGCCTAAAGGGCATCACATTTTCCTGAAAGGCCTTTGTTATTTTCTCTTCTGTTTCTCCTGAATAACAATGAGATACATGAGATACATGAATTAATTTTAAATAAATTATAGGATTGATACGTGCCAATATTTTGCAATTAAGAGTTTAAAAAGGCCATATTTTTAAGAATAAGCCCTTCCACTTAAAGTTTGGCCCATTATGCAATTTTTACAAAAACCACTTCCTACCTCGGGGCTTGTAAACTTTTTTCTCGTTCCTAAAATATTCATTTGCAAAACAAATTCCCACTGAAAAGAATATTTACTAGGAATCTCATCCTGGAGTAGCACATCATGTAGATTGGATTACGTCTTGATCTAGAATTGGAATTTTAAATTAACATGATAGAGTTTCCCAATCATTTGGCGAAATGAGTGATCCTCTGAGAAATTCCCAAGGAATTTCCCTAAGGAATCCTGATTTATCCACGGGCTAAAATTACGCGCTATTGTTGCACGTAATTCAATTATTTACAAAGCCACTCGATATGTTACTTACAAAAAAATAAAACACCTATAATTGACTTCATTTCCAAGTAATGCAGATCGTTTATTCATTTTCCTAGAAAAATGTTTTAAAAGCCGCACTAATGAAAGAAAGCATGCCACAGGGCGATTTTCACCGAGCAATTCCTCAAACGAGCGCTATCTAAACTAATGTCTCGCATTTCGAGGCAAAGTTCCCAGCCATAATAAACCGTTTATTTCCTAAACTAACCCAACACGCAACATATATCACCGGCGGGAGGGATACTATGTTCTTGAGGTTAATTCGTAAAGAAAACATCGTTTTCTATATTCAATTTCGGAGCAAAAAGCGAAGAGTTGTTCTTTAAAAATCCGTTTTTGCAAAAGCCAATTTAAATTACGCGGGTCCTGCATCAAAACCCCAAATAAATTGGATAAGCACTGAATATCCAATAAGAGCGCGTATTAGAAGATTTTATGCCATCCCTTTATTTTTGGGGGAAGTGAAAACCTAAGAAAATTATGAAGCCCCATGGAGGAGATGGCGAGATTTAAAATTAGACCTCAATCAATGTTTTATCGGGATTCTTAATCTACAGAAATTGAGTTTGCTTCTTTCATATAAAACTGAAGGCTTATTTTTCGTTATTTGTTCCTCTCTTTCCATTATAAAAATATAGAAGGGATCTTGAAATTGTTTACATTGCGAAAAACCACAATCGTATTGCATTTTATTTAATGAGTTTTAGTAATCATATCGCGAAATGGACCACTGTGCAGTAGCTAACCACAAACGATTAGGGCGCATTGCTTAAATGGCACATCAAAAGGACTAGATTGCGGCTTAAACTCGATTATAATCTCCAGAGAAAGCATAGCTTCATTTAAGCTGTCCAGATGGATCGGATTTGCAAGTGAAGGGTGCCTGAAATCCTATTTATCTTACCCGAAAGTCATTGCAGACCAAAGAAGACTGTCTGGGCTAATTGTAAACACATTAATCTCTTACCAGTTAAAACAAGACTTTCTGAAAGGTTTTATTTTAAAAATGGTAGTTGAGTTCCTTTCAATTGTTCGAGCGTCGCTCTTTTACTTTTCTCTCAGTTTATGAGAAATAAAATGTATAGTCCGGGTTTTGCAGCAATAAAAAAGCCCCCAATAGCTTCTGGGAATGTATCAAATTGTTAATATTTAAAGGGAATTTTTATATGAAACATATATGAGATCTTCAATAATTTTGGGTAAACACCGCATGGGAAGCAACAATTAATTATGTCAGTAATTGGAGAAAAAGAATTATAGCATGAACCTCAACAACATCAGTAGGCTCTAAAAATATAGAGACAGGGTATGCAGTTATATGTGATGTTGTCACACCTGAGAAAATAAATGTAGACCTAATGTGGGTGGCCACATTAATAAAATATTCAACAAAATTTTGGCTTATAATTTCTGCGTTGTCGTCCAAACAACCGTCAATATCATTCCTTAATAGATTTAATTACATTAGAAAATTGTCTTCTTGCTCTCCTTTCGTACGCCATCTGTATCACTCCCTTCTCCTCTGTGTCCCATTTGCAGATCTTGCTGTTGATGGTTATCTTTTGGTATCCTACCTTAACCTTGTTTCCTTTTTCCCTTTCAACCTTCGCGATGCTCCTTATTTCTTTCTGTATTTGTTTTTTTCCCATGTAAGATCGTTATCTATATATACTCTTGTGTTCTTTAACTTATTCTTTGGTGCCATGATGTTGTGTTTGTGCACCCAGTCCACTAGCTCTGCCTGTATCATGTCTCAAACTGTGCCTTTCTTTATAATTGTTATCTCTCTAACACCACCGCTCACTCCCTGCTCCTTCCCGATCCAATCGTTGACTTCTTTGACAGTTTTTTGTTTCAAATTAAAGCCTTTTATTATAATGTTAATTCTCTTCTTTTTTCTTTCATCTTTTTCTGTCTTCCATTCAAGTGTTGCTATTCTGTCTGTGAGGATTTTCTTTTCCTTCTTCCTTTATTTACTTTTAATCTCCCCCATGTTGTCCTCCATCTTTTTAATCAATTCCTTAAACATTTCCCTTAGCTATTCCATCTCCCCTTTGTTGTTTATAGCCGGTTCACCTGTTGGTTCTCCTGTGCTACTACTACTTGCGATTTCTTCTCTCTTTTTTTTGTTCTGGATATCTTATGACCTTTTTGCTTCTTCTAAATACACTTTTGCAGTCTTCCAATTCTCTATTTCCTTTGTTATTCGTACCCCGCGTTCACCGAGTCGCACCCGTGCGTATTTGTCATGTCAAAATTTACGCAATACGTCTCTGTCCGCGTGACCTTGCGCTAGGGGATTCGGCCGAATCGACTTCTCGTAGCTTCGACCCCTCTCAAGGTTATTTTGCCGTGATAAATTTGTCGAAACTATGCCCGTTTCAATTGTATTTATTTCGATTTTGCCTTTATTTATATATTACTGGTTTCACAAATTGTTGCTTTTTTAATTTAAGGGCCTCAGTTATGGCATTAAGCCTGACTACAATAAAGTTATCATTTGATTTATTTAGTGTAATAAGCTGTGTGATCAATTATTTATTTTACTTTAAAATTTACGTTACTTAAGTCGCAAATACCATTTAACTTTCTTTGAATAAATTGGCTGACCTGCTCTTTTGGTTTCCCCAATAACTTTTGCGCTCACGAACATAATAATCACTAAACTAGAGATTCGCTGGCTTAACTTCACCTACCCGCGACTGGTAAACAACTCCGTAGTACTGACTTCTTAACTATCGGGATCTACTCGACTCTCAGAAAAAGGTCTTGCCTTCATAGAACACCCCGACGTACTAACAATTAACTATCGCAAACTATCGTGCTTGCTCACCTCCAGAGAACTATTTTTGCTAACTGTCCCCGATGTACTGACATCGGTACTTTATCCCCCTTCCCTTATTCCTCAAACCAATCAAATTCTGGCTTGCTTAGTTGACAGCCATCAAAACTATTGTCTCTGGTTTTTCCCAGATTCTGAGCAGAACCTTTGTGGTCTGCACTAAATTTATTACATCCAACCTCACTTCGGGTATTTTTTTCACCACCGTTCCACCACCTTTTTTCGAAGGGGCTTCTTTTTTTAATAGCTGTTAGTCCAAATAAAATCGCCCTGTTGTCCAGAGCAGATCGGATTTGATTTTCAATGTAAAAATCGTCCGAATTCTGGGCGCATCCGCACAACCTCGGAGAACATATGACGCTTGTTCGAACAAATAATTGCGCCAATGACGGCAGTTTTGTGAACTATTCTTGTGATCTATTTAATTATATTCGATCGGCGAATGTCAATTTGTCGACAGTTATATTTAAAATATAATATTTCATTGCACATCTGATGATGATTACCTGTGTGGGTTTGAGTATACAAGTGTAGTGAAATTACGTGCGAAAATAAATAATTTCTTTACCCTAAAAAATCGTTAGTAAAGCGAAAATCATTTTTTAATTTTTAGCGTAAGCGTATGACCCCAAAATGAAAAAAATTACTAAATACTTCTCAATCTCAATCTGCTAATAAAAAAGCCAGAATATTAACAGATACAAGTGCAAAACAGACGAAAATAGCAACTTCTCTTCGTATTTCTGAATCTGATGTTGAGAAGCAATGCCAAACTGCAAATGATTTTGGCTTGAAAAATGAATGGCTCTCTTTTTGCAAAATGAAACTCGGCTGCATGGTCTCAACAGTTGGCGTCACTTCGAAAAAAATGTTGTGTTTTGCGTACAGTTTTGGCGGTGTGGAATAATTTTGAAGCCCTTGTGTATCCTACAAGAGATAAAACTGATAGATGCTTAATGGCTTAAAAAGAAAAATCACATCTACATTATTTTTATTGGACCTAGGGTTGATGTGTGACGCTCTACAAGAATTATCGGAATTAAGTTTGGACCTACAGGACCACGACATGGACCTATACAAGGCCAATCAAAAAAAATAAAAATACTGGTGCAAGTTTTTGAAGAAAAAACAAAGAACCATGGACCTTATTATAAATATGCTGTTAATGCTGTACGCGATCTTTGCTTTCGTAGAGTTTTACTTTGCGAAAAAGATTCAAGAAAGGAGCCTCTCATTGACCCAAGTACGTTTTATACAAAATTGAAAGAATCAATCGAAAAAAAGTTACTTGATAGCCAGCAGTTGGCGAATTGGTGTCGTGTACTTGATTAAAAACACTGGCCTGAAGATGTTAATATTCAACTGACATTCAGAGAGGTGGAAATTAGAAATTTGTCAGTTAGATTGCAGCTAAATGAAAGGGAAATGATTCGTGAATTCCGTGAATACATACTCGAAAAGGCATATCCAGAAAAACTACTGCCTTTTTATACGTACTTTGAATACCATCCCAATATCTTCAAGTGAATGTGAACCCGGGTTTTCGCAGATAAACCAAATGGCCAACCCGACTAGAGCTTCGTTGATGACTAAAACAATTTTAGCATTATTGTTCGTAAAACTTGTCGGACCGCCTTTAAAACTTTTCAATCCTTCAAAATACGTTGATCGCTGAATACTTTAAGGACGTCATTCGGCCACAGTTACTAACAGCAAGAAGAGAAGTCGCAGATTTGATAGATGAGAATTGGAAAAAACTTAAGCTTTCTCTCTGAATTACAATTATATTATAAAGCAGTTTGCAAAATAAAAAAGTTTTTAGAGTTCCACCACCTTTTTTTTACAAAAAGAGCACTGTATGGATGTATAATGTTTTCGCCTTTCAGGTGAAGGAAGAATACTTAAAACTATTGGAAGTTGCATAATGGCACTAATAGCTTCGTTGTTGATGTGCCAATTTTAAACAAACACACAATAGCAGAAGTTGATAAATTTACTTATTCCCCTATATAAATATAAAATAACGTGCAGCTGCATTCGTTTACCGCCACTTGCAGCAGAAGGAGTGATAAATAAGAAAAATCACAGTCTTCTCTCCTACGACAATTTCTCCGCTTCCGCCCATGTTTAATTTCTGTTTTGCAATATCTTCGTTAGTGCTGTACTCCAAATTTCCTGTAGTCTATCTCTGGTTTTGATTCCCAAGGTTCTTGCTTCCCATATCTGTTTAGCCATTACGTTCTCTTCCAGTCTCCGTATATATTCCCACCACCCTAGCTGTGTCATCTCTACGTACTTCATGATTGGTATCATGTCTATTTCCTGTTTACCTCTGTCTTTATATATAGTCCCCAGATAGCTGAAACACTTGCTCTAATTGTTTATCGTTAACAGTGATACTTGTGTTGTTATTTGTTCATAACTGCTTTTATCTATGTTGATGACCATATCGTACTTTTTAAGTGTTTCTTTTGCATTATCTTATAATGTCATCAGTACGACTGCTTTGGTCTCTTGTTTGGAACTTATTGGAGTTGTCCCGTTTTCCGTATACACCACATGCTTTTATTACAGTGTGTCTTAGAATATTCTTGAATATCTCTCATTCCTTTTCAATTGCTATATCTGTCAGGATTCTTTACGTTCGTCCCTTTATGCAATGTCCTTATTTTGTAGCCAGGACGACTTTATTATTGTTGATTTTCCCTTTCCTAGCTGACTACTCTACATTTTCGTCATTATCTTGTTTTTATCTTGTACTTTGTACGTTTATTAACGTTTATCGACGTTTGTTGACATTAATATGTAATGTACATACAATTTTGCTAGACATGTGAAAATAGATCCATCTTGAATCTTGTGTTGACGGTATCTATCATCGGTCTTTTTCAGAAGTGTAAAGTTTCTTTTTGATTAATTATGCTGCGTATTCTTTAAATTTTGAAATAATTTTAGCACATTCTCAATTTTAAAATTGTTGAAATACTTTGGCCAATTAATTCCTGATCTATGAAATAAATGAGAATATATATCAGACACTTGTTATATCACTTTGTGAAGTAGATTTTTTTATAATGACTTTATGCTCTTTCTTACAGTTTAACATATAAAATTTGGAGTTATGTATCAACTTATTAACATTTTCATGTTCTCAACCTACATAAGACACTAATAGCGTCAAAGTACGAACGGACAAAAAGTACGAATCTAGCGCTTTGATTGGTTTATATTCGTCCGTTGCCACAAAGTCGAAGTACCAACCTATAGTTGTGTAAGCACCTTAAGAAATGGTCGCCAATAATATAGTCTATTATTGATCTGTCATCTGTGTTTAGTGTCCACTTTCTGTAGTTATGTTTCTACGTTTGTAAAAGTTACTATCAGCTTATTATTAATGTAATACTCCATTGTTATTTCTTTTCTATTCGCTCTCTTTCCCTTTGTTCATTTCACTACCCTTATATAGGTCTCTCCAGAATTCTTCCTGAGGTTCCTTCATTACTTCATGTATCAATTCTAAATTTTTAAATTATATAACAATTTACATTTAATGTAATAAATGTAATTATATTATCTTAAACATATTAGAATACCGATCGCAATAATTTTGTTTGACTATATCTCCAATAACAAAGTACTACAGTAAAACTAAACTTACCATCATCGTCATTCGTTTACTCCTAATGTTCGTAAATTTCTTTGTGACTATGTATTTGAATTCTGTCAACTCTTCTATCTTTGTATTAAACCGTCTTCTCAAAATCGACTTTACTGGTTACTTTGTGACAACGAGTCTGACTAAATTTCTTTCATGTGAGAGCTGAAATTAATTCTATATTGCTTTAAGATCAAACCAAGAGTTTAAAAGTATTCAATAGGCCCTTAATATTATCTTTCTCGTTCATACTAATATCCAGAACCAGATGCAGCCAGAAATTTTAAGGTTCCCCTCAAAAGAAAAATATTTGCATATTACGCAATCAAAAATACGTTAATATTGACATAATATAGTATTTCATAATTGCAAATATTATTTTATATACACAAAACAATTAAATATTTGACCTACTCAACATACTGATTAGATTAATGTTAATCCCGAAATATTTACTTTCTTAACACGAAATGTCGATAGTATCTTAATCTAACACAACAGAACCGATTACATCAAGATCATTCTCAAAATTTAAAGATAAATTTAGCAATTCGAGGAATTACTCACACATCAGCTAAAGTATCCTTGTACGGTTGAAATAAGTTTCTTTGAATAACATCCAAGTCGGGGCCTGAGATCGAAATTCTATGTAAGGATTCGGCCCAGAAATCTTGAATATCCAGTTTCCAGCCAATTTTACCAGCACAGGTACACTCCGATTCGAGGGTTTCGGCCTCCGTGGCGTTGTAGCAGACGCAAAGCGTTTCGACGGCGTCTAATTTTTCCGATTCCACTCTGGAGATGAACTTGTGCTGCTCAGTCATGGACAAAGAATCGATATTTTCCATGGTCAGCGACGTCCTCAAGTTGAAAATAATGAGCAAACATAGCCATCCATGCCACATGATCTGCAACAATATTTGCATTAGAAGAATAATAAAACTGTTGTGACATTTGCCGGAACATTAATCATCATAAAAACAGTCGACCAACTTGTGTGCTAAAGTTTTACGCACATGTGGCAAATTTGTATGTATATTTCTATGACATGTAATTCATCTTCGCTATTTTTTACGTGATTATAATTCCGGATTAAGTAGGAAGTAAGTGACTTCCTATGGCAGGAACAAAAATTCTAAGTAACTCAGGCGATTGGAGCACCGCGACCGCAATCAAAAACATAAGCAGAAATTGCGATTCAACGCTAAATTTAAGCCAAGCGTTCAATTTTAAGTCATCCAGGCATATAACATATGTACAGCTTAGGTAGATTTTCACTCAAATTTTTCAACTGCGAAAAATTTATATGACATTTTATTTAAAGCTTAATTGAAAGTCAATGGACCGTCGTTTCATTTAGTTTTCATGTCCGGCTTACTTGACAAAAATAGAATGCCTACGCTTTCATTTATTTTAAAAAACCCTCAGCCTTTACATTATTACAATGTTATTTGAATTTAATATTTATAACAGTACAAAACCGTTAATTCATAATTACTGGGTTAACAAAATGCAGAACAATGTACGTGTTAATAAATCACTCAAAACAACTGATAAGAACTGGCCAAATCTAATTACATCAGAATTGATTCGAATCAATTCGGCGATATCCAGCATACAACCGAAATTATCTCTTTGTAATTTTAAATATTCCTTCCCTCTAATGAATTAACAAGTTATGTTTAAATCACTTTATATCGAGCATTCACGGCACGTTTCCCATTATTCACTTTGGCTTCTATTTTGTCCCAGGATAGTTACCACTCGTATTCAAATACTCAACTTGATTACGGAATCTCGCACATCAATTACAAATGAAAGGTATATTACACACTGGATATTAAATACAGCTCCAGCTTTATCTATTTAGTTTAGGTGAATGAGAGTTCCCATTAAAAATAATTTGCAAAAAAATTGCCACATGACTAGGTCGAGAAAGAATGAAATGAATTTGATTCCCTTTTAACCCCACATTATTAATACTTTTCCTCTATCATAGCTTCATATTACAAGATACCTCTTTCTGGAAACGTAGTAGAACATTCAATTGCCTTTATGCTCGTTTCTAGAGAGAAGATTTTAATTATTTTTGTTTCTCAACGTGTGCACAACAACGAAGAGATGAAAACCTTTGACAAAGTTCTAATTTGCTTTAAGCTTAGCCTCCCTCTATCCTGGAAGAAGGGAAACGAGACGTAGATTTCAAATAAACGACAGATCTGCTAGTTTCAGTGTGTTGGTTTTCATTAAATTAGTAATTTATCAAGCGAAGAGATGCAGCCAACAATTAAGCAAATCTTTCAGGTTTCCATCAGTCACGACCCATCTCGAAATAGATGTTGACTTAAACTATATCAATTAACAATTAAGGCCTCTCATTTACTTGATAAGAGAGATTCTGTTATTGCGCTAGTATCTAATTAGGTTTGCGCAAGCGGAGGGTCCATTTTCGTTCAGAGAATGCCTTTGTGACGTGAATATCTATATATGGCTTGAGTTATGGTCTAAATGCAACAGGTCTAAGTTTATTGAATGAATATTTTTTGCTTTCAAAACAAACAGCTTACAGCTGGGTGCAAAATATTTAACAGAAGCTGTTAATTGTGAAAAATGTAATCTCAAGTAAGGTAATTTATTTAGTGCCTTTATGAATAAAATGTGTAATTAGAGTGACCAAGAAGCTTAAGAAGCTAGGAATTTATTTTAATAATTAAAGACGAAGTTTGTGAATATTAGTTTTAAGCTTACTAAGTAGTGATGGTATAAATATCTGTACTCTATTCCCTGAAATTTAAATTGCAATTATAATAGGCTGCACTACTAGGCAGTGAAATTGTATTGGGTAAAAGCAAACAACAAAAAAATAAACAAGGAGTCTGTGTCTACCAAAAGGAGTTTCATAATTGGTTGAGGGACAATGAGAGAAAGAATGTACTTCGGGAGAGGAAGACTAGGAGCGGGAGTAGAGTGGAAAGTTGGGTCGTAGAATATTAATAGCATGAATGGAAAGGAAATGGAACTTGAGGGGGAGTTTGAGAACACTGGGTTGAGTATTTTAGCACTGATAGAAACCAAAAAAGAAGGCAAGTGCTGTTTAGACGGAAATACGAGGGTAGCTGCAGAAGTGGGATGCTTAATGCACAAAATTTGGGAAGAAAGGATAACTGGGGAGAGGTCTATTATTGACTACTTGATAGTGGAAAGGATGAGAGAAAAGGAAGTAGTTACCAAAGTCTTAGGTGAACGGATGGAACAGCGGATACAAACAATTGGTAGCTATAATAAATTGAGAAATGAAACTGTAGCAAAAAGGTGAGAAAATATAAAAGAAACAAAAGTGTACGAAGTTCAAACGAATAATTCTAGCAGCAAGGTAGGTAACAACTACACTGCACGGAGGCAGGCAAAAAAGGACATGCTTGTGGGGAGAAGAATTTAATCAATAAGTACGAGAAAAGAAAAAAACTTGGAATAAATATATCAAGAACAGGAATGACGAAATCTACAGTACAGGAGAGAAAGTTAAAAACAAAGCTTGTTCTTCAGAGAGCTGAAACAATGCAGAGGGGAACAATAATATGAAACTAAATGTATCAAAGACAAAGACGAGAAA
>JAUIMW010001646.1:0-12064 GCA_033557785.1 Enochrus cinctus
CGTTTATTTGCTCTACGCGAACAATAAGCAAAAAACAAAGTGGTGATCGGTAGAGGATGTGTCTCTTCTTCTGTATGTCTTGAAGACATCGTAAAACTAATATCTTACACTCGCTTGAAAACAGTTACACCAGTGGTCGCGCGATGAGAGAATGTCTCACTCGTATGCAGGGGGGTGCAAGAAGATAGTAGTATAGGGCGCGTTAAGCATGGGAGGGGGTTGCAACTGTACAGTACTCTTTAAAAAGGTTAAAGCCAAACATATCTCCAAGGAGAAGGCTGACAGGCTTTTGAAATTGAAATTATCACGGATTAAAAAAAAATGTGAGAGAAAGTCTTATATAGCGACCACTCGCGTGTTAAAAAAATTAATAAAAACCATCAGATGCATTTAGAATAATTTATTCAAGAATTAAAAGTTTTCATTTAATTAATTATAACTAAAACTTCCTGAATTTTAATTTAGAAAAAAAATTAGTCCACAGAATGTTTTCTATTAAAAAATATTTAATTCAATAATTAATATAAATAGGCTTTTATAAAAATTTCATTCTTTAATAAAAATCAAATATAACTGATGGACGACATACTGAAAAATATTTAACATACTCTATGTAATCAGCACACTGTTATTGAAATTACTAACCGTAACTAAAAAAGGCTTGCCAAATTTTTACTAAGATATGCCGAACTATTGTGAGCTTACGCGGACTAGAAATGATCAGAATATATTTACTAGGGGTGTGTCATAAATACTTTTAAACGCATATACCTTCCATTCGCAGACATTCAGCGACAATGATTTTTAGAAGAGGTGTCACTCTCTATAGTCATCTCTTACACAGATAGCGTTTAACACCGGACGCCCAATATTCAATTATATAATAAAAAGTATTCTTTAACTTAATAGTGTTAACGTTTAAAACAAAGACATTTTAGGAATTTGTTTCAGTAGTTTTCGTTGTTGCATTCTTTATATATTTTAAAAATAAAAGTGTAGCACTATTTTTTATATGTAATATACATTTATATATCGATATGTTGTGATAATAAATAAAAGTAATAATGTGTTTTTCATTTACAGATGGTTACTATAAACTTATTGATGTATTTATATGCGAAGGTTTTAGAACGTAACGCAAAAGCATTTGAGAAGAACTGTTCGCAACTTTGATGCTTCCTGATTCAAAGTTCTTTGATATCCTTTGTTGTATCTTAATAGCTGGACAGTTATGATCGTAGGTTCTATTATTTCTTTGGGACTTGTAGGTTATAGAATTACCAAAAAGCCTTAGACTTGTATTTACATTGAATTATTAAGAAAAAAAGTTGAATATGAAGAGAAATATAGTGTAAAACATAAAAACCAAATACAAAAGCGATGCCAAAATATACAGAGATTGTATTGTAAACATACCAAATAATCCATTGATTATTACCTCTAAAACAGTAACGTTTATTACACTCCCTTTATTTTTCACAAATAACAATTACCGTAAAATAAAATAATTAATTGATATAATACATATAAAAATGCTATATGTGCTATTGTAAATAAATTTGGTAAACAAATATTACATGCTAGAATATCATTTGAATGATAAAAAAGGAATTAGAATTACATTTTTCAATTTATCGAAATTTGATGTCTCCGCAATTTGGCGATAAGACTATGAACTATCCTAAAGTTAATTTTACCCACATGAAGTTTCCATACTAAGATTTTATTATACATCCAGATCTAAAACCAAGCTTGCGGACAAAAACGGTGGAATTTTTCGTAAGAAATGGTGGAGTAAATATTGCTATTTAAAGGTTCTCGAAAAAAAAAAGAAAATGTGTTTTTTTATATTTATTAATTAATTTAATTTTAATATTTGTACCATTATTTATTATAGTAACAAACCAATAGTCTATTCGTCTAAAAGACAACTTACTGGATGCAAAATCATCGTTTAATCTATTATTCGCTATATATATTTATAAATCTCAATTATCAAAGTCCAATGTAACAAAGTTTGTAACACGTTCTCGTGAACATGGGACTACCGACCATGAGATCAATCGGGCCTTTGTGATTACCATTATTAAAGTAAAATATGTTATAATGTAGGCACTTACTTGCTAATGCAAGAAGGTATCCAGTAGCCACATTACAAAGGGTCTGTTTTATACCTAAATGAAACTTTTCCAATTACATAGCAAGAGATGTGTTACTATAAATACTTCTATGGTTGTATCGCAAGACCCTTATGCTTAGTAGATTAACCCTTTCTCCTCGAAAGTCAAAGGCAAATGGATTATATTTATTCTACAAATAATTGCTTATTTATTAGCTGCCTTAGTAACAAATTAAGTTTTATTGAATGCCACATTCTGAATATATTTCTATGCATTAATTTGTTTGTTTTTCTTGCAGGAATCGTCAGAACTCTGTCTGTATTGGACGCAGAAACGAAATCTCATTACTGGTTGACTGTGTTCGCCCAGGACCACGGCGTTGTGCCTCTGTTTTCCAGTGTTGAGGTAAGAATTTTTTAATAAAAGTATATCAACCTACATATTTTAAGCGGTACCTGCAAAAACTCACTTCAAAATAATCCCGTCCTTTAATTTTTAATAAAATTATCTCCCATTTAATCCCTTTACATACGACAGCGTGCTCTATTTACATACGTTGTGGAACACTCTGTATTTATGTTTTGCACGTAAAGTGGAACGTAGCATACACAAACACTAAAAGCACAGTTGACTGAGAAGTGCATCGCATTAAATATGTAATTTTCGTGAAAAGAAAATTCCGTCTCCGCTAGTAATTTTCCCCCACTGACATTTCATAATTGCAGTTAAAGTCTTTAAACGAGCCACGTTACAAGTATCATTTTAGCAGAGCTTACGGATGCAATTAGCTTCATAAATGTTTCCAGCCTGTGGCCAGCAGGAATTTTAAACAGAAGGCAAATTGCAATGCGGCCTACGAGCCCTAATGAGGTAATTGCGAGTCTCAAAAAAATTCTAAGTAAAAACTTCCAGTTGTCCTACGTACTTCAGGACAGCCAAATCGACATATCAAACTTTCAAGATGCATGGAAAGAACAAATTTCTATGAGTTTGTATGTAAATATCGTAAATTTACGTGTTCCTTTTTGGTTTTAAATTAATAAAAAATTGTTCAGTGCTTTAAATAGCATTGTTCTTCGATTTTCTCCATTTCCAATTTCTAGATAACAAACCTGAGGCTGCAAATTGTAATCAATAGTTAGGGCACAACAATAAACATCGCACAGAGAGACTTTTTGCTTGCTCATTTGTTGTTTTGTTTTAGAGCCTGCAGCGAAATTGTACAATACTCTTTGATTGCGATATTTTACACGGGCGTTCTGTAGGCGTGGATGAAGGAATGGTTGTTTTCTTTTATTCCGAACACTGTTTTTTGTTGTGATACCTCTAGGGTCGTAACATGTTCGATGTTAATTGCTGTACATTTTCTGCACTCCGAAACGTAACATTTTTAATTACAACTGCACTTCAACCGTTTTGTTTCGCGGTAGTCAATAGAGCAATCGATCCACTTCTCTGTATCTCATCACGTAATTAACCACAGAAATGTTTTATTGTTGGTTATATCGCAAAATAGAGATTCTACTTGGGTAGTCAGTTAAAAAATCATATTCATTGGAATTATATATTTTTTGCATCGAAATTTTACATAAAATAAACGTTTGTTTGATGGTATTATGTTCAAATGTTATTAAAAGACTTACTTTATATATTTGTTTCTTTGTTGTTTGATTAAAACCTGCTTTGGGCTATTTGTTAGTTATAATCAAGTCTTTAAATTTTGATTTGCAGTTTGGGAAAAAACTTATGATAAAACATACAAATTCTTTTTTTATTATTTTTATATCTATAGCATTCTACAAAGAACAGATGACACATATATATTATGTAAGTGCATTAGAATAATTTGGCACATCTTTGATCATTAATATTTGTGTTGAAATTAAAACAGGACTAATGCTACCAGACGTGCGTAATTAAAAATAGTTGCGACATAACAATTAATTTACTCCAAAAATTTAAAACAAATAAAAATAGAACACATTTTAATTTTCAGGTCTACATCGAAGTAGAAAATCAGAATGATAATGTGCCACTTAGCGATGAACCTATTTACTATCCGGTGATACCTGAACTAAGCCCTTCTGGAACGTCAGTTGTAAAAATTACAGCAACTGATGGGGACAATGATCCGGAACAGAAAATTACATATCGAATAATATCAGGAAATCCAGAAGCATATTTTACAATGAATGCAACAACAGGTAAGTTATAGTTGTGCAATTTATTTCACATGAAACATTTCCATTATAAATAAAGCAATAACTAAATAGCTGTGCCGTGTATTTCTGCTTATAAATATATTTGGATTATTGCCACGATAAATAGTCTGTTAGATGCGTACAATTAATATTTCATATGTATTATGAGCAATTAGCGGAGTCATACTTGTGTGGGAAATTAATATATCATGACAGTCTGGTTCAGCTGGCAACAGACTATTTGTTTTTAAATTAATTACGAAAACTAATTTCAGGAACAATATTATTGTAGCACGCTTTTTTATTTTTTAGTTGTTATTTTAAATTTGTTGATATGTTTGTTGCAGGGTTAATAACGACCACAACACGTAGGCTTGACCGAGAAATTTTGGATGAACATATCCTTGAGGTAGTTATATATATATATATTTAATTTTTTATTGCAATATTTACATTTATATATGTATTTCAACAGATACTTATTAGTGATAATGGTAATCCTCCGCTGTCATCTACAACACGTGTTGTTGTGCAAGTAGAGGATGTTAACGACAATGCTCCAGAATTCGAACAGAGCTTTTATAAAGTGCAAATTCCTGCTACGGATTCTGAGCAAGCAATATTTCAGGTAATTATTTATTTATTTACTTAAAAATGGGACTTCGAAATTACATTAATGTTAATTCATGAGTGTTTTCAGATTAATGTCAACTCTAAGCTATGCATTGCTATGTTAAATTTAAAGAATCAACATTTTTATTTATTGAAATATTCACATGCATGAAACTCTCCCTTCCCTTTTTATAAAATTTTATATTTATGTGTATAAGAAAATAAAATATCTTTGTTACCTTTCTATTGATAACACAACTTGTGTGACTAAACATATTTTAAAAATAAATTTTTGTTGCATAAATATTAAGCATGGATTCAACATATATGTCATGGTTCGAACTTTCTGGGATTACTTTCTACTGTATTCATTTTTTTACAGCAAATATAAAAGTTTTGTTATTTTTAATTGTAAACATCTTTTAATAACAACAATAATCTTTTAATTTTTCTACATCTGGTGAGCAAGCCTAATCGAAACATTTTTCTATGTGAAAACTACTTTTTTTTCCGTAAAACTAAGGCATTAAATGCAATTTGTGTTTTAATGCATCTTCTTCTTAATACAGAACGACGTCCCATATGATTTCGACGCTGCTGATGCTGTCGATGAGGAATATTGGGAAATGTTCGGGCCTAAAGATGTTCAGGGCCTAGATCGCATTTGGCGGGTAAGAGCTACATTTCCGATTGGAAATGACATAGCGGAATAAGGAGTTTGATTTATTGGCTTTTTATTGATGGTTTTGTTTTCAGTTTAAATGTGTCTTGACTCAGAAAAATGCAACACACTTATATATTATCATTGATATGTTTACATATTATATTGCAGTTAAAATTTTACATATAAAAACAGTAATTACTATTGACGATTAATTTTCAACAGTTCAGTATGGATGTTGAATCAATTAGCTACGGTATGTCTCACCTTGGAAAGAATTTATTTAAAATATTCATCAGGGTGGGAAAATAGAAAATATAGGAGAACTTTATAGGGATAAATTTTAAGTTATATTTAATATTACATTTTACATTTATTTTTTTATATATTTTAATCAAACTGTACATAAACATATCGGACTTCTTACATGTAATGTCTGCCCTTACGTGCCATCATCATTATTCAACTAATGTTTTATGTAAATTTGATGTTACTGTTTTATGTGTTTTGTCTACCTTTTTATTAATTATTTGTTACTATTTTTCCATGTACGTTCAAGACACATTTTCTGAAAATATAATTCACTTTTTCCTTATGCATATCAGCATGATCACAAATGCTCGACAGCTGGTTTTTGTATCGTTTATTTTTCTTCTCATTCAAATCACATCTCTACATACACATACGTGCATGATTGTTGGTGATTTATTTAATGACTTTATTTACACTTTAATTTGCAAATGTCCGCTTTTTATATTTCTATTGTTTTACATTATTAGTAAATAGAATTTTTAGGAATCACTCTGATATTATTCAAAGGAAACATTAAAGAAGAAATTATAGAAGTCCATGCAGATTTTCACACAACATTAAAACTATATCATTAAATTATTTATTATTAATGTCGACTATCTTCCTTATTTTTTTTTTATTAAAATAAAAATAAATATCACCTTTAAGAACTTAATAAGTCGTTCTTTCGCAATTAGTATTTATTGCATTATTCATTACAGGTATTTACAGCATTAATATTCTTTTGCATATGACTATATACCCATCCATATACATCGCATGTCACACCTTATAAATAGTGCTGTAGTGCTTTTTTCTATTTACACAGAAACTAATTCATTTTCTGTATGTAGGTGCTAGCCTTTGACAAGGACGTAGGAAAAAATGGAGAAATACAATACAGCATAAAATCTGGAAAAGGAAAATCAAAATTTAAAATAGATAATTCAACTGGAATGGTTTATGCACACAAAGGATTTGAAGCTGGATTAGAATATGAACTAAATGTAAGTTTATTTTTTTATCCACCATTTATAAATAAATCTACATTCTCTAAATACTATAAAATATTTTAGATAAAAGCTACTGACAAAGGAGAAGCTCCGAAAAGCAATACTTGCAGAGTGCAAATCTTAGTAGTCCCAGCTCCAACAAAATCTCTACACCCTCCCAAAGTCAAACAACCATCAATTGCCGAAATAACAGAAAAAGATGTTGTAGGTTTCCTTGTAGCTTTAATACAAGCCTCCGATGAAGATAACAACACCTTGTGGTTTGATATAGTTGGTAAGTCACTTAATCTCCTTGCAAGCAAACCCAAACTTAATTATACTCCCTTTTACGCAGATGGAGACCCACGAAATGAATTTTATATTGGCCGAGATAACGGCAACATTTTACTTGCACGTCAACTCGATTTCGAAAAACAAAACAAATACTCCTTAAATATCAGCGTAACCGATACAATCCACACAACTTACGTACAACTAAATGTTTCAGTAATAGATATCAACGACCATCGCCCAGAATTTTCTCAAGCTCTATACAAAGTAGAGATATCAGAAGCTGTGCCGGTTGGAACAGAAATATTAACAGTAAGCGCTTCCGACAAAGATAATGTAGATGGAAAACTCATTTACAGCCTCCATTCAGCTCAAAACACTGCTTCCCTGCAAATATTTAAAATCGACTCCATGACTGGTGCTGTAAGTCTTGCCTCCAATTTAGATCGAGAGTCTTTGTCTCAGCATCTACTGACCATAATGGTTCGAGATGGAGGAACACCGGCTAAAAGAAACTATGCCCGACTAACAGTTATCGTTCACGATCACAATGACCACGCTCCCCACTTTTCAGAACAAATAATTGAAGGAAAAGTTTTTGAATCTGCTTCTGTGGGAAGTGCCGTCCTAAAAGCATTCGCAGTCGACCGAGATAAAGGGGAAAATGCCCGAATCACATACAGTATTACTTCCGGAAACGTAGGAAATGTATTCACCATTGACCCTGATTTGGGAATTATCCAAACCGCCCGTGAGTTGGATTTATCTACGGCCACCGAATACACTCTTTACATAAAAGCTACTGACCACGGACACCCCACACTATCATCAACCATTCCAGCTCACATAATGCTTACAATGGCTGACAACGCCCCTCCCAGGTTTATCGATAAAGAATTTGCTGCAGAAATTTATGAAGATGTTTCATTAGGCAGTTACGTTGCTCATTTGAAAGTTAGAAGCACTTCATCCCTGCAGTTTGAAATATTGGAAGGCAACATTGATGATGCTTTCGTTATTGGACCTAATACAGGAGTTATTATTACTCAAAGATCTTTGGATTATGAAAAGACTAAATTTTATAATTTGACGGTCCAAGCTGTTAATATGGTAAGCCTATATATTATATATAATTAATTATGTTACATATCATATAATTTCTACAATAAACCTTTCAATTTTTTAGGCTAGTGCGTCCTCTACCTGCAATGTAATTATTCACATCTTAGACAAAAATGATAACGCCCCAAAGTTTCTGCAGGCAACATATTCAGGTTCAATAAGCGAAGCAGCCCCTATAAATTCCCTAATTTTGACTAACGCTAGTGACCCACTAGTTATCAAGGCAAAAGACGCCGACTCTGAAGTAAATTCACTACTAAACTACAATATTATTGAAATTTTGCCAAGGCAATACTTCCACATTGATGCTTCAACAGGAGCTATAAGAACAATAAGAACATTGGATTATGAAACGCACAACAAATTTACCTTTCACGTGCAAGTAAATGATTTGGGCAACCCCAAGCTTTCGTCTGAAATGACCGCTAAAGTAAACATTGTTATTAATGATATTAATGACTGTCCACCAATATTCAGTTCGCCCATCTACAACATCACATTACTTTTGCCAACTTACAAAAACGTAGGTGTTATAAAAGTTAACGCAACTGATGCTGATAGTGTCGAAAGTAACACTTTGCGATATGACATTATAGAAGGCAACAAACACGGAATATTTGCCATTAACTCTAAAACTGGATTGATAACAGTTTCTGATCCTGATAATATGAAGTCTTTACATCGACTGCAAGTTAGGGTGTCCGACGGCAAGTTCTCCAGCGTGGCAAAAGTCATAATTCGTGTAGAGCAATCGGAAAATTCCGGTTTGAAGTTTGAGAAGAATGTTTATGAGGCATCCATTGTGGAAAATTCTACAAAGATAAGCATTGTTTGTGTCGTAAATGCTTTAGGTACTGTTTCGAATGAGCCTATAGATTACCGCCTGTTGAATCCGACTGACATGTTTACGATTGGTCCAACTTCTGGGGTAATTCAAACAACTGGAATACGTTTTGATCGAGAAGTAAAAGATAGTTATGAACTTATAGTAGAAGCTAAAAGTAGTCTTCCTAATAGAGATAAACCTAGAGTAGCTCATGTTATCGTAAATGTTACTATAATGGATGTCAATGATAATTGTCCTATGTTTGTTAATTTGCCGTATTATGCGGTTGTTTCTGTTGATGATGAAAAAGGAAGGACTATAGCTAAAGTTCATGCAATTGATATGGATAGTTTTGAAAATGGAGAGGTAAATGGTTTTTGCTTAACTCCCAAAAAAAATTAATAAAATGTGTTTATTTTTAGGTGAGATATGAACTTATTAAAGGCCATGGTGAACTCTTTAAAGTACAAAGGGAAACGGGTGACATTGAAATAAAACAAAATTTGGAAGGGCACAATCGTGAATACGAACTATTAATTGCAGCTTACGACAAAGGTAGGTTTTAGATTTTTGTTTTTGGAGTTATCTTATGGGATTGTTATTTTCATTTTAGGTATTACCCCTTGTAGAACAGAAGTTACTGTACATGTTAAAGTGATAGACAGATCGATGCCAGTATTCAAAAAGCAGTTCTATTCGGAAATAGTTCCTGAAAACGTGGAACTCCATTCGCCTCTATCTTTATCCGTTCAAGCTGAGTCTCCTTTAAGCCGTAAATTAATTTACAGTATTGTAAAAGGAAACGAGATGGAGGAATTCGCCCTAGACTTCAATACAGGTATGAAGTTTTATTTAAAATTTACAATTTGTATATTGAAAGGAAAAATTTTATAACTTTTTCTTATCAACAATGTTTCTTCTAAATTTTTAACTGGTTTCAATTGAATTAATTAAGAAACTAATATTATTAAATGCAGGAATTTTACTAAGGGATATATGGTTTCCCTGCAACTTATTTTATTTAATTTGCGAGTTTAATGAAATCATATTCTATTATGAACTATAAATGTAAATTTTTGATATAGTTATTAATATTTAATTAAATTTTAAAAATGTGCATATTGCTAGTTTTTTCTGTAGAATTTAGCAAATTTTCTTATCTGAAGAGTATGTAATTCATTATGCTCAAGGAAAGGTATTTTTTTACAACAATTTAAACGATCACTATTTAATCATTTCAGTTAGCTAAACACGGATGAAGCTTTTAGTGCTTTTAATTTGTAGGAAATACAGTTCTGCTAAAGTAGATTTAAAAAACATAGGCTAATAGATAATAATACATTATATTAGAGGCAGATTAGAAATATAACAAAAATGCAATTGACTATAGTCAATTTAATTTAATTTCAACAATACAAGTCGAAGAACTTTCTTATTTCAAATGTATTGCAACTACCCATTTATAACTAAGCCAAGCCCAGTTACTACCTGTTCTGATAATCCATTAGTCAATCCACCCAATAATGGCCGAACAACCCCAGCAACGTTATCAAGTACATTTGTCACAGGTTGTACTAAACCTGTTATTCCAAGGCTCCCAGCAACATTGAGCAACAAGGGAGAAAGAATACAGCGTAAACTGTTATCAGAACTTACTCCATTGTATATAAAGTTAAGAGTGTTGGAGTTTGTCACTGGAATTCCACCTGGCAAAAATTCTTGCTGATTTAATGTAAGTTTATCTATTATTTGGAAGCTTTGTACGATTAGTCCTGAAAATGTTATTGAAAATTGTCCTCCTGACGACATTGTAGCTGTTCAAGAATTATCTTGATTAAGATCTATTGCAGTTATTTGATTAGATTGAACACCCGATAACATTTCCAGAAGATTGAAGATACTTGAAAATATTGAAGGGCCATTAACAAAGCCTGTAAGAGACCACATTACTGTTGACATAATAAAGAATAGCTGATCTTATCGCAGTTGGAAAACTATTTATGACAATTGCTGAAATTTCATCAGGTGATGGATTAATTTTAAAAGTATTTATAATAATTCCAATCTGTTCCATCAAAGGTCCTATAGCAAAACTTACAACATTGCCTGGACATGGAGTAGTGATGCAATATATTGTATACTCTCTATACAGTGGTTCTGTTGTTATAAAACTTTGCATAGAAGATGCTACTTTTCTAAGTGCCATTAAGCTAAATGAAAAATTGAATGGATTTGCATTCAAATTCTTAGCTTCTGAAATGTTATAATATCCAGCTGTTTTTGATACTAAATTCAGTTGAACGATACCACCACTTGCTGTATTAACTATGGCGAAAACCATTATAATTTTTAGTAAAAATAAGAGCATGGTTTCCAGCCGTATCAATAAAAGCAAGCCCTCCTGAAGCTTGATCGTATAGAATACTTACATTATATAAAGGCAGCAAGAAAGCAAAATCAGCACCTAGAATAAAATGTAAAATTTTAAAAATCTCTAATGCATCCTCTTAAATTACTTGCCAATGTTACAAAGCAACCCACAAACCGGTTGGCTGCAGTTTTGCAGCTGAGATGATTGAATCAAAGCTCTTTGCTGCCTCTGTGGATCTCCTTTATTATGATTTTTGTTTTGATTACTTGCTGAGACTTTGCCACTAACAAAGCTCCCTAAAATTTTATGGTATTTATGATTCATTATACATAATGTAATACGTACTGCAAAATATGCTGTTTAATACTAATGCAGAGAAAAATAACTTTAGAAAAACCATAGTTCTAAATGATTTGTTTTTTACTACATGCATATCAAAAAAAAAATGTTTTAGTTATTTATAGTCGCAAAACTATTTTGGCATTATTTTTAAAATTATGTTATTACGACAGTATGTACACTTAGTAAATTGTTTTCATTCTGTATTTTTATTTTGTAAAAAGAATGCTTACTGATA
>JAUIMW010001647.1:0-12056 GCA_033557785.1 Enochrus cinctus
TCGTGGCTTAAACGCAAGACTTATTTTACTTAAATTTGACGCGATACTTTTGGTCTCACGCGTTTTTTTTAGCTTCTACTTTTCGGGGAGAGCTCAAATTTTCACAGGGCCTTCAGGTTTATAAGCAGATTACACTCGTGAAGTTTCATTCTTTTTGCTTAAAGCGTTCTCGAGTTATAGTGGCTTAAACGCAAGACTTAATTTTACTTAAATTTGACGTGGTGCTTTTTGTCTCACGCGTTTTTATTAGCTTCTACTTATCGGGGAGAGCTCAAATTTTCACAGGGCCTTCAGGTTTATAAGCAGATTACACCCGTGAAGTTTCATTCTTTTTGCTTAAAGCGTTCTCGAGTTATTGTGGCTTAAACGCAAGACTTAATTTTGCTTAAATTTGACGTGGTGCTTTTTGTCTCACGCGTTTTTATTAGCTTCTACTTAAGAGGGAAAGCTCAAACTTTTACAGGGTCTCCAGATTTATAAGCAGATTACACACGTGAAGTTTCGTTCTTGTTGCTTAAAGCGTTCTCGAATTATCGTGGCTTAAACGCAAGACTTAATTTTGCTTAAATTTGACGTGGTACTTTTTGTCTCACGCGTTTTTATTAGCTTCTACTAAAGAGAGGAAGCTCAAATTTTCACAAGACATTCAGGTTTATAAGCAGATTACACACGTGAAGTTTCGTTCTTGTTGCTTAAAGCGTTCTCGAGTTATCGTGGCTTAAAGGTAAGACTTAATTTTACTTATATTTGACGCGATACTTTTGGTCTCACGCGTTTTTATTAGCTTCTACTATTCGGGGAGAGCTCAAATTTTCACAGGGTCTTCAGATTTATAAGCAGATTACACACGTGAACTTTCATTCTTTTTGCTTAAAGCGTTTTCGAATTATCGTGGCTTAAACGCAAGACTTAACTTTACTTAAATTTGACGCGATACTTTTTGTCTCACGCGTTTTTATTAGCTTCTACTTTTCGGGGAGAGCTCAAATTTTCACAGGGCCTTCAGGTTTATACGCAGATTACACACGTGAAGTTTCATTCTTTTTGCTCAAAGCATTCTCGAGTTATAGTGGCTTGAACGCAAGACTTAACTTTACTTAAATTTGACGTGGTACTTTTTGTCTCACGCGTTTTTATTAGCTTCTACTTAAGAGGGAAAGCTCAAATTTTTACAGGGTCTCCAGATTTATAAGCAGATTACACACGTGAAGTTTCATTCTTTTTGCTTAAAGCGTTCTCGAGTTATAGTGGCTTAATCGCAAGACTTAACTTTACTTAAATTTGATGTGTTACTTTTTGTCTCACGCGTTTTTATTAGCTTCTACTTATTGAAGAAAGCTCAATTTTTTACAGGGCCTTCAGGTTTATAAGCAGATTACACACGTGAAGTTTCATTCTTTTTGCTTAAAGCGTTCTCGAGTTATCGTGGCTTAATCATAAGACTTAATTTTGCTGATGATACTTTTTGTCTCACGTGAATTTATTAGCTGAAAGACCACTTCCACTTATCAGAAATGGCTCAAATTTTTACAGGATCTTCAGGTTTAAACGCAGATTACTCATGCAAAGTTTCATTGCTATATAGATAAGAGTTTTCAAGTTATCGTGGAACATACAAACTGATAGCATAAAATTCTAAAAATCGCTGTTTTTGAATTTGGGAAAGTGTAAATCTCAAAAATTTATTAAACTGTGAATATACAATCACTCAAAATAATAAATGAGTGTCATTTAAGTTCTTGAATGACTGAAAATTTGCTTAATATTGTCGTGATACCTTTTTGGTCTCACAGGCTGTAAGAAGAATCAGCTGGTATTAAAATTTCTTTTTATTTTTTTATTATTTGTGTTATAATTTATGTCATTTTGAACAGCTTTTATCTAGATACTTTCTTGTAAAAATCGTAGAGAAATCAACGTTTTTTTTACATAAATAATAGTACAAGCAACAAAAAATACTAACTTTCTTAAAATATAACAAAATAAAAATTGAATTGAAAAATTAAAATATTTTCGAAAATATTCGATGAACATTATTGTACTTTGTTTAAAATTTCTAAAACTAAAATTATATTTTTTTTTATTTTATTAATAAAAAAGTATGTATGTGAAAAATGTTAATTTAAAAAATAATAATATTACATTAATAAAATAATCAAAAATAAATTAAAAAAATTATTAATACATTATATTAATTATACATGAAATAATTCACTAAAAATATATGATAAAAATATTTATTTAAAAAACATCAGTACAATTTTCTAATAAAATTGAATAATTTCTTTTCTAAAAAGTATATTATACACAGATTTTACTTCTTTGACGTGATACTTTTTGTCTCACACGATTTTACATAAAATTTCTAAGTTTTCTTTCAGTGTTGTGATGTTCTTCTAAGATTTGTGAAACAAATACTTAAAGGTAGATTTAGAATAAAAAATATATTTACCTAACTGCTAATAAAAAGTTTTTTTCAAAATCTATTTCAAAAAAAGTAAAATTATTTAAAATTACATGTCAAAAATCTTCGCACAAGTTTCTAAAAAAGATCAGCTTTTTTCTTAATAAAAAAAATTATATTTTGTTAGTCTTGAAGAATTTTCGTATTTTTTGTTAGTAATTTTTTTTATTGAAACTCAAAGTTTCACGGAATTATCCGTTTTATACGCAGATGTAGCAAAATTATCCATTTTTATTTTCAAAATCTACTTTTAAAAAATTATTTAAAATTACATAAAATATATAAGTAACAGCGGAGCTCTGGGGAGTTACCTTCTTAGAAATGAAATTACTATTTTTGAGTTTTTTTTATTCCATATTTGTATTTAAAAATATTTGCTTTGCAAAAAATATAGAAAAAAAAATAGAAATTTTCTTTAATAATGCAAACTAAAATAAAAAAAAAACACAAGTAACAGACATTATCTTTTTTATAAGAAATTATGTATTTTTTTAAATTAAAATTACATATTAAAAATCTTCAAAGATTTTTTAAACTTTTTTAGTTAGTATTTTTGATTTATATATCTATAAATATTCAAGTCAATTATATCCTTTCAATAATAAACTTTAATACTTTTGAGTCTACAGTTATTAAAGAAATACATACTTTAGTTTACGTAGGAAAAGGTAAATAAACAAAAAAATTTTTTTTTCATAAATTATAATGTAAATACAAAAATATAACTATAAATATAACAAAATTATCTTTTTTTTTAAATCTCTTTAAATATAAGAAAGTTTTTTCACTTTTTAAAGTACTATTTTTGATTTATATATTTTATAATTTATATGTTAATTCTAACCATTAATTATTTAAAATTTTATAAAATATATTACCAAACAAAAAATTATTTTTCAATTTAAAAAAATAAAGTATGGCTTTTTATATATGTAAATAGAACTTTATTCCACTTTGTAAAAAAATAAAAAAAATGTGTGACCACCACAATTTTGTCTTACATAAAAATTTACATTTTTTTCATAAACTAAATGATAACAAATAAATATTAAAAATGTAACAATTTTTTTCTCAAAAATAATATTTTTGGAGACCTAAAAAAGGGAGTAACATCCCCAGTATACTGTCATTATACATAAAAATTTGTCCTATCTTATAAAGATTTTTTTCTTACAAAAAAAAATATATAGAAAATATAATGATGTGATCACATTGTTTTATTTTATTTAAAAAAATAAATTTTTACATAATTTATAAAATAAAATTATAATATATCTATAAAATCTATGTAGTTAGTCTAAAATTTACATATTTTTTGTATAAATTATAATACAAAAAAGTACTAACGCTTCGAAAATGTTATAAAAAAAATAGTTTATCTTCAAAAAATTATATAAAATATAATTAAAAAAAAATAAACATGCATATTTTAAATAAAACATTACAATTTCTTCTTATTCAACTGATCTTTTTTAGGAGTAAATAAGTTATAAAATGTTTAATTATAAAAATTGTAAATGTGAAACTAAATTTTAAAAAAATATTTTCAAATTAAATAAGTAAATTTATACCAAACAAAAAATAAAACATCTAAATTTTTGTAATAAAAAAAATAAGTAAAATACCATTTCTGCAAACACAAATAGAAATTATATATAAAGATATAACTTTTTTGATAAAATTTTTGCAAAAAAAAATGATGAATATAATAATTAATATTTCTTAGAAGTCAAAATATTAAATATTCTGTTATAGATATTGTAAAAAGTTATTTTTTTTTAGTTAATATTTTTGGTGTATACATTTAGAAATTAAAAATTGTAATCTTTTAATATTATTTAAAATTACCTTACATACCTAAGCTAAAAAATAAATTACTACTTTATTAAATTTTCCAAAAAATTAATAAGAAATTAACAAATACTTCTTTGTCATAGATAAAATATGAAATGTTTCATCATAAAAAATGTAAATATTTTAAATTTTACGAAATATAATTATAACAAAAGATATATCTTTTAACTTTATTAAATAATAAAAAAATTCTTACCAAAAAAATTATTTAAAATGCAATAATTCTCAATTCACAAAAGTCAAAATAATAAATCAGTGTCATTTAAGTTCTTGAATGACTGAAAATTTGCTTAATATTGTCGTGATACCTTTTGTCTCCCATGCTGTAAGAAGAATCAGTTGGTGTTATAATTTCTTTTTATTTTTTTATTATTTGTGTTATAATTTATGTTATTTTGAACAGCTTTTATCTAGAGACTTTCTTGTAAAAATCGTAGAGAAATCAACGTTTTTTTTTACATAAACAATAGTACAAGCAACAAAAAATACTAACTTTCTTAAAATATAACAAAATAAAAATTGAATTGAAAAATTAAAATATTTTCGAAAATATTCGATGAACATTATTGTACTTTGTTTAAAATTTCTAAAACTAAAATTATATTTTTTTTTATTTTATTAATAAAAAAGTATGTATGTGAAAAATGTTAATTTAAAAAATAATAATATTACATTAATAAAATAATCAAAAATAAATTAAAAAAATTATTAATACATTATATTAATTATACATGAAATAATTCACTAAAAATATATAACAAAATTTGTTTTAAAAACATGTTTATAATAAAATTCAATAATTTCTTTTTTTCTGAAAAGTATTAGACACACAGATTACATTTTTTTTTAGAATTAAAATTCCTTTTTTGAGAGTGGAAGTTTGTTTAACTTTGACGTGATACTTTTTGTCTCACACGAATTTACATAAAATTTATTATGATGTTCTTCTAAGATTTGTAAAACAAATTCTAAAAAGTAGATTTAGAATAAAAAAAGTATTTACATAAAAAATTACGTAATTACATAAAATATTATTCGAACAACATACAAAATTGTATTATTTCTCAAAAATATAAAAAATCTTTAAAGACTTTTTTTACTTTATTATTTTGATTATTTTATTTATTTTGATTTATATACTTAGAAAGTTAATTATAATCCTTTTAATAATAAACTTTATATTTTTTTTAATAGGACCAGCTCTCATTTATACAATTATTAAACAAATACATACTTTAATTGTTAGGTAGAAACATGTAAATTTTTATTAAAAATAAATTATAAAAAAGTTTAAAAATATAATTAAAAAATTAAACAGGCTTAATATTTTAAAGTTTTCGATCAGCTACTATCAATTATATTCTATCTAGGGCTATAATTTACTATTTTTATTGAAACTCAAACTTTCACAGAATTTATAAAAAAAAATAAAAAAAAATAAAAGCAATAAAAAATACTAAAATTCTTAAAATATAACAAAATTATTTTGTCTAATTAACATTTGGGAGGATCTGAAAGTCCCCCTTTCTGGACATTTAAATACAAGAATACATCCTTTCTCGTAGAAAAAATATATAGAAAAAGTTGTGTACATAAACAAAAAATAAAATAAAAATATTAACATTCTAATAATGTAACAAAATTATACATTTTTATCTTCAATATCTACTTTTAAAAAGTTATTTAAAATTATATAAAATATAATTAAAAACATATTTTTTACTTGTTTCTAAATTAAAAAAATAAATAAAATAAAAGTAAAACAGTAACAGCAGAGGTGTTCTAATTACTCTTAACTATAATTCATACAAAAAATTCAATTACTATTTTTTAGTTTTTTTATTTCATTTTACATTTAAAAATAAAAATTTCTCCTACAAAAAATATATTTTTATTTTTTTTATTAAATTTTTATATATAATGCAAATTAAAAAAAGAGACTTTCTGCAAGTCGATTTCTTCAAAAACTAAAATGTATTGAATATTTTTGCTAGTATTTATTATTAACACACTACATTATTTATAAATGACAACATAATTCACTAAATGTATCAAAAATATTAATTAAAAGTGTCTTCTAAAATTTCAAGTAATTCCCAATTTTTCAATTATGAAAAGTTAAAGTCACCCCAACTACAATGCAAACAAAAAATATCATTTTAAAGTAATAACAAAATTATATATTTTTCCACATTCTACAAAAAAAATAAAAATAATTTGAATAATAATATAATTGAAATAAAACGACTATTTTTTATAATAAAAAAAAACACGAGTAAATTATCACTTCCAATGAGACGATTTCCAAGAAAAATATTAATTAAAAAAGTTAATTAAAAAAAAGGACTTCATATTTTTTTACTTTATGTTAAAAAAGTATGTTGACAGATATGCTCAAAAATTTACATATTTTTTGTATAAATTATAATACAAAACATTCTAAAAATTTTACAAAAAATTAGTTTATCTTAAAAAAATATATAAAATATAATTAAAAAAGTATAATTACATATTTAAAATAAAACAATTTTTTCTTATTCAACTCTTATTTTTTACAAAAGACAAATAAGACAAAATAAGAAAATTAACAAAATGTTTAATTGTAAAAATTGTAAATACGAAGCAAGTTTCACATTTTTTTTAGTTAATATTTTTGGTGTATATATATATTATTTTATTAGGTATCTAAATTAAAAAATAAATTACTACGTTGTGAAATTAAAAAAAAAATATATGAGTATCACTATCACCAGTCGATTTTTCCAAAAATTAATTATAAAAAACTTCTTCGTCATAGACAAATAAATGTAAAATGTTTCATTATAATAATAAAAATATAATTAAAACAAAAGATATATCTTTTTACTTTATTAAATAAACAAAAAAAAACCTGTTCAAGCAAACAAACAAAAATATCTAAAACACAATAATTTTTAGTTTCTCCATCTTTTAATGCTTAATTTTTTTTTCAAAATATTAAATATTTTATTATAAATATTGTAAATGATTGAAAATTAATTTCTAAGATTTTCTTTTTTAATATTTTTAGTATTTATTTAAAAATATGAAAATTATAATCTCTTAATGTTATTTAAAATTACATTAGATATCTGAACCAAAAAATAAATTATTACTTTTTAATTTGAATTTTCTAAGGTTTTTTTTGTTAATATTTTTTATTTATTATTTTGAAATAAGTCAATTATATCTTTTTAACACTATTTTAAATTAAAATATAATTCCGAGGAAAGATACGATATATCTTTTAAATTTATTCAATAAACAATATGGTGAATATATGTAAATAGGAATTTATCCTTCTTTGCAAAAAAAATCAATTTTTAACAAAAAAAATTTTAAAATATAGTTAAAAAAAATAAATAAATATAATTACATATTTTAAATAAAACAATAATTTCGTTTGGTGTAATAAAATGTTTAATTATAAAATAAATATGAAACTAAATTAAAAAAAATATATCTTCAAAAATTTACTTTTTTTAACAAAACTTCAAAAAATTAAATAAAAGTGGAAACTTATACGCACAAACGGAAATTTAATAACAAAAATTTTCTAAAGATTTAACTTTTTTGTTATTTTTTTTAAGAAAGATTTAAAATTCAATAATTATCAATGCTTAGAAACCAAAATTTAAATGTGTTTAAATTTCCAAATTTTTTTTAACTTTTTATTTTATAAATTTAAAAATTAACAAATTTTTAATATTAGTAGTTAAATAGATCTAAACTAAAAAATAAATTACTATTTTCTTTCAGTGACTTTCAAAAAAAAAAAAAAATATTATTAGAAATTAAAAATACTTCTTCATCATAAATAAATAAATTTAATTTAAAATAACTTTATCATAAGATAAGAAAACTAAAAAAAATTAATTTTATATATGTATATTTGAAATTTAATTTTTTGGTTAATATTTTATATTTAAATATTTCTAAATTAGTCAATTATATCTTTTAAATATTATTTTAAATCATTTTTAATGCTATTTTAAATTTTACAAAATATAATTAGAACAAATAAGTTTTTTAAAATTTAAAATTTTAAATAGATAACGACTAAATAAAAAAAATATTTTTTCAATTTTTCTTTGCTTTTTTTAATAAAAAAATATATATAAAAATATAGTGACAATATTGTTTCTCAGGTAAAAATGTCTACCAAGCCATATTTCAGTTGTTTTTCAAAACGAAAAAAATACATTCTAAGCCTGCGTTTACACCAAAGCCGAGCGACATAACAATTGTCAATTGTTCGTTAATGATCAAGCTGTGAACCGTTTGTAAGATGCTGCGAGGCTCCAATGTAAACGCGGCGTAAAATATACGTAATATTATTTACAAATTCACTAAATGCTTCAAAAATATTATTTAAAAATCTTCTAAAATTTCAAGGAATTTCCAAGTTTTCAATCAGTGTTGTGATCTTGTAAAATTTTTATTCTAAAAAATAGATTTAGAATAAAAAATATATTTGTATAATCTGCTAATACAGAATTTATCATTTTAGTTGAAAATTTTTTACAAGAAATTGTGTATTTTTAAAAAATAAAATTACATATTAAAAATCTTCAAAGATTTTTTTACTTTATTAGTTAATATTTTTAATTTATATATTTATAAATAAGTCAATTATATCCTTTTAATAATAAACCTTAATTCTTTGGAGTCTACAGTTATTAAACAAATAAATACTTCAAATACAAAAATATAACTATAAATATAACAAAATAATATTTTTTTTAAATATATAAGTTTTTTGACTTTTTTAAGTACTATTTTTGATTTATATATTTTATCATTTATATTAATCTTAACCATTAATTATAAAAAAAATTATAAAATATATTACTAAATAAAAAATGTGTGACCACCAAAATTTTATCTTACATAAAAATTTACATTTGTTTATAAACTAAAAGATAACAAATAAATACTAAAAATGTAACAATTTTTTTCTCAAAAATAATATTTTTGGAGACCTAAAAAAGGGAGTAACATCCCAGTATACTGTCATTATACATAAAAATTTGTCCAATCTTACAAAGATTTTTTTCTATTATTTTATTTAAATTTTTTTTTACATAAATTATAAAATAAAAAAAAACTAATTCTTAAGATATAACAAAATTATAATATATCTGCAAAATCTATCAAGTTAGTTTAGCCAAAAAAGTACTAACATTGTAAAAATAGTTCATCTTCAAAAAATTATATAAAATATAATTTAAAAAAAATAGACATGCATATTTTAAATAAAACATAACAATTTTTTCTTATTCAACTCTTACTTTTTACAAAAGAAGAATTAAATGAATTATTTATTATATATGTATATTTGAAATTTAATTTTTGATATTTTTTCGTTAATATTTTTAAGTTAAATATTTCGAAATTAGTCTATTTTAAATTATATTTAAATTTTATTAAATTATACTATTTATTTTCAATTTTTCTTTGCTTTTTTATAAAAAACAACTAAACTCTTAGTTCCTCAGGTAAAAATGTCTACCAAGACATATTTTAGTTAGAAAAAAATTGTTTTTTCAATACAAAAAAATACATTCTAAAACATAACCTAATTTTTTAATAAAAATTAAGAGTAAAGTACTAATTAAAATTTAACCTTTTTTATTAAATTTTTTTTTTAAATATTAAATATTTTATTATAAATGTAGTAAATGATTGAGAATTAATTTCTTAAATTTTTTAAGATTTTCTTTTTTAATATTTTTGAGTACATATTTAGAAATATGAAAATTATAATCTCTTAATATTATTTAAAATTCCATTAGATATCTGAACCAAAAAATAAATTACTACTTTTTATTTAATTTGAATTTTTTCGTTAATATTTTTTGTTTGTATATTTTGAAATAAGCCAATCATATCTTTTTAACACTTTTTTTAATTTTACAAAATATAATTGGAACCAAAGATATCTTTTAAACTTATTAAATAAAAAATATAGTGAATATATGCGCAAAAAAATCTATATTTAACAAAAAAACATATAAAATATAATTTAAAAAAATAAATAAATATAATTACATATTTTTAAGAAAACAATAATTTTTCTTATTCAACTTTTACTTTTTTTACAAAAAAAATTTTTCGATTTTTTAAGAAAGATTTAAAATTCAATAATTGTCAATTATCGGAAGCCAAAATATTAATATTTTTGGTGTATATATTTAGAAATGATCAAATTAAAAAATAAATAAGTACCACTTCCAGTGAGTCGATTTTTTTTAAAATTAATTATAAGAAACTAAGAATAATTTTTAAGTTTCCAAGATTTTCTTTTTTAATATTTTTCGAGTATTTAAATTACATTATATATCTGAACCAAAAAATATATTACTATTTTTTATTTAATTTGAATTTTCTAAGATTTTTTTTGTCAAAATTTTTTATTTATATATTTTGAAATAAGTCAATTATATCTTTTTAACGAAAGATACGATATATCTTTATTTATTAACTAAAAAATGTAGTGAATACATGTAAATAGGAATTTAACCTCCCTTGCAAAAAAATAAATTTTTAATAAAAAATTATATAAAATATAATTTAAAAATAAATAAATAAATATAATTACATATTTTAAATAAAACAATAATTTTTCTTATTCAACTTTTGTTAGGAGTTATAAAATGTTTAATTATAAAAATTGTAAATATGAAACTAAATTTAAAAAAATATCTTTTCAAAAATTTACTTTTCTAAACAAAATTTTCAAAAGTGGTTACTTAATTTTTTTAAAGAAAGATTTAAAATAATTATCAATTCTCAGAAGACAAAATACCAAATGTTCTATTATAAAATATTATAAATAATTGAGAATTAATCTGAAGTAAATATTTTTGGTGTATATATTTAGAAATTATCAATTGTAATTTTTGAATATTATTTTATTAGATATCTAAACTAAAAAAATAAATAACTACGTTGTGGAGTAAAAAATATATATTAATTATAACAAACTAAGAAACACTTCTTCGTTATATATAAATAAATATAAAATGTTTCATCATAAAAATTGTAAATAAGAAATCTAAAAAAATATGTGTTATGTTAATGTATGTGAAATTGAAATTTAATTTTTAAGATTTTTTCGGTTAATATTTTTTATTTATATATTTCGAAATTTTTTTTTGCAAAAAAATATTTAAAATTCAATAATTTTTAAAAGTCAAAAGAATAAATGTTTTATTATACATATTTTAAATAATTAGTAATTAATTTAAAGTTCTTTAGGTTTATTTATTATTTTTAGTTTTTATTTTTGACTAAAAATAAAGTACTAATTTATTAAATAAAAAAAATGTTTTATTATAAAAATGGCAAATAAGAAATACTATTTTAAATCTTTTCAATGTTGTTTTAAATTTTATAAAATGAATTTAGAACAAACTTAATTTTATTAAATAATAAAAAAATTCAAATTTTTTTTACAAAAAAAATTAAATTCAATATATTTCAGTTCACAAAAGTCAAAGTAATAAATGTTTTATTATAAATATTTTAAATAATTGTGAATTAATTTTCCAAAATTTTTTACTTGTTTTTAGTCAATATTTTTGGCTAAAAATAAATAAGTACTAATTTATTAAATAAATAAGTTAAAAACTACATAAATGGGAGGCACCAGGGGGGCGGGGGGACATGGAATGTCCGCCAGGTACTCCTTAAACTATGTATGGCTTTGTAGGTATAT